>CM074453.1:23493431-23585931 GCA_037101425.1 Elopichthys bambusa
CGCGCGCGAGTGCAAGAGTGCATTGTGTGCACTCTTTTATAAATGTGCGTACATGTAAATTTATACGTCTATATAAATATATATGTACAATTCTACATGTTTAATTATGTGTGGTTGGTGTATACATACTTTAGTATGTATACAGTGAAGATGTGTACTTACACACATAGGTAAGCATGTCTAGAGTGAAATGAATAAATGAGAGTGCAATATTGAAAGCAACTGTGCGTGTCCGACGATTTTCACCATACACCATATAGACAGTGAATAGTAAACTGAAACTTTTTTTTTTTTTACTATAATTTCTTTAATATCAATATCATGTGATATCAGTTTATAATACACATCCAAATATACTCTTATTTTTTAAAGCAACAACATCAGAACTTCAAGATGTACATTTTTATTTATATTTATTCAAGTTTTTTTTTTTTCTTTTATCAGCTGAACACCCTTGGCAGTCCTAATTTATTTTGCTTTTACCAAAATCTTTCAAACAATGTGATCCACCAAAACAACACATTATGTTACACATGCAAATTTTGCTTGACAAAATTTTAAGTTCAAACATGTTTATATATATATATATATATATATATATATATATATATACATATATATATATATATATATATATATACATATATATATATATATATATATATATATATATATATATATAAATTAGTATTACTCCAGTAAATCTCAAAACTTTTTAAATATGTAAATACTATGTGCTTAAAGTCATGTTGCACAAGAAATACTTTTTAAAATAAATCTTCTAAAGTCATTAAATAGATTTTGTGTTTGTTATGGTTCTTAAGTCTTAAAATCTCCCACCACTATTCTTTTGTCAGTCTACAAAAAACCCCGTACATTCACATTGCAACACTAAAATCTTCAGTGCAAGTTGACATATCCAAAGTTTTTGATACATTAACATAGACCTCCGATTCAACAAGCTTTAGTGTTTTACACCAAATAACAACTCATGCAATCAACCTGACAGAAAAAGTTGATTTGGCTTTTTAGATGTTGAAAAACACTCAAATATTATATATATGTATTGCTGAGGTACATTAATTCCATACAGCACTCCTGACAGCAATGTAGTGTCTGCCCAGATCTGGCCCACATCTGGTCCGCATGTAATCCACATGTACCAGATGTTGGCTGGATCTGGGCCACACTATGTTGCTGTCTGGGACATTGAAGACATCCACAATCTTATTGTTGGAGTCCAAATGAGTTTAATTTGGATTTCTTGACATAGACACATATTTCTTAGTATGTCCTTTAGATAAAAAGACAGCTGTACTGTCCACATTTTGCACATTTATGTTGAACTTGCCGTTCCCAAGTGCAGCTGCACATTTGATTTCGCACTTATGGGAAGTTAAGTAACTAAAAAGTCTTCATTAGGTAGATATAAAGGCATCGAGTTTGGCAAGTGAATCCTATGCAAAAAGTGTCGCTTCAACATGGAATGATCTGCTGTTAGCAGAAACTTTGCAATTGAACGAGATTTTACGGAAGTGTTCCCATTAAAGACCAGGGCTACTTGCATGCCGGAAACAAGCTTAGAAGACTCTATCCTGAGGATTACTGCTTTTCAAATGGCTTCTTCTTGCTGATCTGAAGAGTGACTTGTCCGGTTGGTGTGTAGCTGCAGGTTTGTGCGGACACTTGCGTTTTGAAGCTCTGCAGACCTCCTTCTTTTCCTCTCTGGACCTCGGAGCAGTACGTCGGCTGGACTTCAAACTTCGCAAAGCTACTGGCATGGCGTGAACTGTTGGGTTCTTGTGTCACATGAATAGGTATGGTCTTCTCTCGCCTTGACCGAGAGCTGCCGCTCACCGATGAACCTGGAGTAAACATGCTGGAAATGTGTTCCTTGAAGGAACTGAAGAAACCCATGCTAGGCTTTGCGGATGCCACTGGACGTCCGACGTGCAGCAGGATGGGTTTGCCAATGACAGGCTCATTAATTTCTCTCTGCACCACTGAGATCTCGCTTGGCTTCTCAACAGGGACGTGATGGTCTGTACGGCTGCCGAAAGTCTCACCTTCCTGAGGGACGTAGTCCTCGAGGTCTTCAAGAGTAAGAACTCGATTCCCATCGGTCAGTATTTTGCAGTCTCGTGCACCAAGATCGTCATCTTCGGGCTCCAAGACAACAGTTCCTTCTTCATCTCCATCAGAGTCAACCAAGACGCATGGGTCACTAATTTCTCCTATAACGGTTGGGTATGTTGTCATATTGTCAACCTCAGACACATTGTGCAAAGTTTCCTCTTCATCCGTACCAGAAGATGCTTGTAGAGCCATTGCGGCACCCATTGGCTCCTCTACTAACTTGTTGTTGGAGTTATTCGTGTTTGGATTGCCCAGTGGTGACAACTTGCTAGGGGAAACGGCCCTTCTCCTTGGTAACTTGGGTGATTTGTTCACTTTATACTCGATTATTTCCTCGACTTCCACCCATCTCGGGTTCCTGGCCGTGGCACCCTCCGGCTCTTGAACGTACACTGTCGGTACAGTCTTCCTGGCCAGGGTTCGTCTCTGTCTGGGCGGTTCGGGAGTGGACGTCTCTGAGCGGTAAGCGCCCATGGGCGATGGTCGAGGGGACGCGTGGCGTTTCATACGAGTGTTCTTCACCACTGTGGTGATGGTCTCCTCGCTTAAAGTGGAAAAATCACATTTGTGAGTATGATTCATGATAGACGCACACAGTAGACATAAACGGAATGCATAGCTTTAGTAAAAAAAATCTGCCATCAAATTTACAAACTGTAATATGTAAGGCCAGTTTACACTTGTTAAATTTTTAAGGATTTAATTATACTGTATTAAAATAAACTCTAAGATAAACTATTTGAATATATTTTAAAATGCAATGATGCAAATCTAAATTTCCATAATTCTTTTGAACTTTTTCTAATAGGCTTATTTGGCATTTAAGAAACATTTCTTATTATGATCAATGTTGAAAACAGTTGCGCTGCTTAATATTTTTGTGGAAACTGATGTTTTTTCAGGATTATTTGATTAATATAAAAGTTCAAAAGAACAGCATTTATTTGAAAAATAAGACTTTTAATCAATTTTATCAATGTAATGTGTCCTTAGCAAAACTATTAATTTAGTTTAAAAAACCCAAACTTTTGAATGGCACTTTGTGTTTTGGTGCATGTACTGTATGAGACTTACATAATTATGGTTTTCTTCGGTATTTTCGTCTCTTGTTCTGTTACTAGTTGAAAAACAACATAAAAAGGGTATTAAATAGGTTACATAAACATCTTTTTAAAACATTACATTTATTTTCAGTTATCAAATTTCAGTTAATTCACTGCTTGTCAAAGAGGTACAAACATGCTGAATTATGAAGAAAACAACATTTTTCTCGACCTGACAATTTCATAGTAGCCCCGTTATTAAAGGATTAGTTCACTTCAGAATTAAAATTTCCTGATAATTTACTCGCCCCCATGTCATCCAAGATGTTTATGTCTCTCGTTCTTCAGTTCAGTTTTAGGGAAACATTCCAGGATTTTTCTCCATATAGTGGACTTCAGTGGGGACCAACAGGTTGAAGGTCCAAACTGCAGTTTCAATGCAGCTTCAAAGAGCTCTACATGATCCCAGCCGAGGAATAAGGGTCTTATCTAGCAAAACAATCTGTCATTTTCTAAAAAAAAAATTATATACTTTTTAACCACAAATGCTAGTATTGCACTGCTCTGCGATGCGTCGCGCATTACGTAATCATGTTGAAAAGGTCACGCGTAGGCGGAAGTACTGCAGTAGGGCTAAAAACTCCATCTCATTTTCTTCAAAATTGTCAGACATCGTTGTTTTACCTTTTTTTGTAAAGGGCGTTTGACTTAGTCTTTGCACATTCGCTTTGTAAACACTTGCTTGGTACGCCTACGTCACACGTGACCTTTCCAACGTGATTATGTAATGCGTGGAGCATTGCAGAGCTAGTGCAAGATGAGCATTTTTGGTTAAAAAGTATATAATATTAATTTTTTTTAGAAAATGACAGATCATTTCACTAGATAAGACCCTTATTCCTTGTCTGGGATCATGTAGAGCTCTTTGAAGCTGCACTGAAACTGCAATTTGGACCTTCAACCTGTTGATCCTGGAATGTTTTCCTCAAAAACCTTCATTTCTTTTTGACTGATAAACATCTTGGATGACATGGGGGTGAGTAAATTATCAGGAAAATAATTCTGAAGTGAACTAATCCTTTAAAACCAATAAATATTGAAAAGAATTTGTACATACGTTTAAAATCCCTTTTAAGTTTTCAGCAAGTGAAATCATAACAGATGGGAAAAGCTGTCATACTTTTAACTAGGTGGCATATGTGTGTTGACAGATGTCTCTTACCTTCTATAGTGATGGCCTGATCTGCTCGCCGTTCTCCCGCCATTGCCACAGCAGGAGTGATGAGCTGTGCCGCACACCTGGCACTGCCCAGACGGTTCGACAGCTGCAAATAAATAATTTGATGATCACTGGCTTATTTCCTCAGGGTTGGAGTAAAGTAAGAACTGTAAGGACTCAAGTAAGAATCTCCATACCTCACACTCATAGTGTCCGAGGTCTCTTTCTCCAGGGTTCTTGATAACTAGGACCAACACTCCACTGCGTGGTTCACTGTATGTCTGAAACTTCTCCTGGTCTGTTAGAAGTTTACCATCCTTAAACCATCTGTGCAAGGAAATTCCATAGTTTAACACTAACTCGACAAATTTGGTCAGTGAAATGGATGGCATTGTTGAGTTTAGTTATTTATGGAATGCCTCGATTGGATTTTAAACATAGAAATAATATATACTATTGTATAAAAGTTTAGCATTGGTAAAATATCTGTTATCTATTTTAAAATGTAATATATTCCTGTGATCAAAGCTGAATTTTCAGCATCATTACTCCAGTCTTCAGTGTCACATGATCCTTCAGAAATCATTCTAATAACGCAGTCATTCTTGTAACATTATAAATGTCTTTAATAATATTTTAATGAAAAAATAAATTTTACCGACCCCCAAACTTTTGAATGGCAGTGTAAAAAAAACGGAGTGACTACCTTATCTTGGGACTTGGTGCGCTCTGAATGGTGCAGGTGAACTGAGCATCTTCTCCTGGAAAGAGTGTGGTGTTCCGGATCTTATTCACAAAACGTGGAGGTACTGCAAGAGATTGATTAAAAGAGTAACAAGAATTTATTTACATCTTTTCACAGATTGTGAAATCTGCTTCAATTTGCTCATGTCCGTCACTCACCCTGCACTGTGATTTTGCCTAGTGTGCTGGCGTTGCCCGCAGAGCTGGTGGCAAAGCACATGTACTGGCCAGAGTCGTCTGCCGTCATGTTGTCCAATATGAGTGTGCAAGAGCCGTCTGGGTCCTCAATGATGATGTGATGAGGATCCGCTTCCACAGCTCGCCCGTCTGTTTGTGAGAGTCGGATGAATTACTTTACTTCTTAGAAGACATCAAGACGGGAAACACCCTAGATTTGTGTCCTTACCTTTGTACCAGGTGACCTGTGGTTTAGGGGCACCGGTGACCTTGCAGGCGAGCTTTACTGTCTGCCCGAGCTCTGCTGTGAGGTCTGTCAACACTGAGTCGAAATCTGGAAGGCCTGTAATAACAGTAAAATGTTCAATTTTAGGACTAGGGTTTATTATTATTGTAGTATTTAAGAACATGACAGTATTTAATAGATGATGATGTTTCATAAGTGGAGTGTGTTTTGCCAACCGCAGGGATGACATTTTTTTTGTAGACCAAAACCAGGAAACGAGTTAGCATTTTAGCATTTTTTTTTTTTTTGGTTAATAAGGTCTATGGTAAACACAAGCTCAAGATAGTTGTTCCAAACTGTAAGACGATCGTTCATCTTCATCAACACAGATGAAGATATTTTTAATAAAATCTGAGAGCTTTCTGTCCCTCCATTGACAGCTACTCAACTACCACTGTGACGCTTCAAAAAGTTCATAAAGCGATCGTAAAACGAATCCAAATTTTGGACTCGATCGCTTTATATAATGAACAGATTGAATTTAGGCTTTTATTCAAACATTTTTGAGTGAACTATCCCTTTAAGCTTCAAAATGTAAAAGTTGTGTTCATTTGTAAAGATTATCATGATGAACAAAACATGTACAAATCAAACGTTTGTTGGTCACAGAGCGTATTTGCTGCAATAATCCAAAAGACAATGGAAAAATCCTATTGTTTTTTTGTAGAGGAAACCAGGTTGATGCTAACTTCTGGGTTAGCCTACAAAAATAAGTCATGACTGCAGTGCTCTAGGAGAGCCATGTACTTTATGCTAACGTTGGTGACTTACTCCACGCTGACATGCTATAACGCTGCTGAAGGTCACGGAGGTCGCGCAGCCATGAGTTCTTGATGATGACAGTCCGAGCCTGCAGTGTGTATTTTCTCACAGAGTCCTCACGCTCATGCCAGATCTCAAATGCTCTCTCATCACCCTCCACGGTCTCGTTCACATCAATGTTTGTGAGCTAAAGCAAAACAATAAAATATTTTTACTATTCATTACAATTTTCTTAGTCACTTAAATCTTTCCCTGCCAGTGTTTTTGAAAAAAGTTTCCAGCCAGCGCCAGCATTTTTGATCATTTTTGCAAAAGTTTCATGGCCCCCAGATTATTTTGCTGTATGAGTATCTGAAAATACAATATATCAAAACCAATGCAATATATCAGACACAGACAAAAAAGTGTCATAAAAAAAGGCAAAATTTTGAGCAAAAAGCTGAGAAAATCATGTTTTTGTCAAACACTACTTCCGGATCGGATTCAGAACGATGATCAAAACACAAATGGAATAGATAGTCCATCAACACCCCTAAAGCTTGCACAGTCCTTTAGCTCATCCTGGGTCGACATTTCATTCGGTAACGTTAGGCAGTTTTGATTTATGTGCTGTAAAGTTGATGATCACGTTATTTTACATATGCATCTGCTTACGTATGCTATCGCTTGTTTCTGCTTCTTCTTCGCCTGTGTTTTGATCAGTAGATTCAGTACTCTTTTATAAGATGTGTAATAGCTCCCCCTACCATATAACAGTGAAAACCGGAAATTACATTCATTTAAAAAGTTTTTGCTAAGCTCCAACCTTCATCATATTCTTGAACACATATGTTTGGGTATCCATATTTGTGTCTCTCTTCTGCTTGCAGATGACCACATGGTTTTTGAAGAGGAAAACGTGGCGGTGGTGACCTCTGGCAGATGATCGAATTCCAGGAGCTCCTTCCCAAACAGTGAAAGGCCCCTGTAAAACAAAGAAAAATGCTTCACTTTATAATCGTGCACTTCAAGAAAGTTGTTCAATTTAACTAGAAGAAAGTGAAATTGACAATGTGAGAGTACTTTATCACAAAGCGATTGTGACCCTGGACCACAAAACCAGTCATAAGTCTCATTTTTTTTAGAAAATGACAGATCATTTCACTAGATAAGACCCTTTTTCCTTGTCTGGGATCATGTAGAGCTCTTTGAAGCTGCACTGAAACTGCAATTTGGACCTTCAACCTGTTGATCCCCAGTGAAGTCCACTATATGGAGAAAAATCCCGCATATTTGTAGCAGTAGCCAACAATACATTGTATGGGTCAAAATGATCGATTTTTCTTTTATGCAAAAAATCATTAAGATATTAAGTAAAGATCATGTTCCATGAAGATATTTTGTAAATTTTCTACCATAAATATATCAAAAAATTATTTTTGTGAGTGGATATGCATTGCTAAGGACTTCATTTGGACAACTTTAAAGGCGATTTTCTCAATATTTTGATTTTTTTGCACCCTCAGATTCCAGATTTTCAAATAGTTGTATCTGTCCTATCCTAACAAACCATGCATCAATGGAAAGCTTATTTATTCAACTTTCAGGTGATGTATACATCTCAATTTTTAAAAAATGGACCCTTATGACTGGTTTTGTGGTCCAGGGTCACAATTGTCCTGTACATTAAAGAGCAACATTTGAGATTAGGGACTGTACCTGTCTAATAGGTTCTCCCAATGCCTCCAGATTGGCGGGGTAGTTCTCTATGAGAGATACATGGTGTGTGTTCTCTGAGCGCTGGGAGAGGGATGACACCATAGCATAGGCCTGCTCCAACAAACAGCAGTTCTGACCGTTCCTTGCTTTGTTCCGGATCAGTTCCTATAATAAAATTATGGGTAATTGGTTATATTATGCAATTATTATGCATCGCAGAATACATAACACAATTCCTAACCACATTTTTAGATAGTTATTCAGCATTTTACAAGTGGAGATTGGAGATTTTTCTTCACACAGAATCACAATATGCAAGTTTGTATTACCTTCAGTAAAACCTTGTACTTTTGAATTCTCTCTGGTGGTTTCTGAAGGTAAGCATTGATACTGAGCACCGGACCCTCTGAGGTGTCAACATTTGCCAACTCTGAGACTGTATAATTCTAATGAAAGAAAGATAAAACATGTTATGTTCTGCGTCTTCAGAACAGCAAATTATTTTAGTTTACAGACAAAGAAAAGTCACTTTTTTCTAATGCAGATTTCATGAAATCCGTCACTATACGGTCAGTATTTTGGAAACCCACTTTGAAATATTGGTGCACTTCTTTATCACTGATAACGGACTCAGCCTGTGACTGTCCAATGAGATACTGCAGATATTTCTCAAAACCTTCAGAGTTTTTTAAGAAATGCATGGCAATGTCATCATCCGTGTCACAATCACGCAAACCAGGCAGCAAAGAGCTGGAAAACAGACAACAGTTAAGTGTTTTCCTCAAGCTTTTTCCTGCTGTCACATCTGTATGACAAGACTAGCATATAAATGAAGAAAATAGTTCTTAAGAATGAACATTTAAGATATAGAGTTAACCACAGAATTAACTATAATATTAGATTGTCTGAAATTCTGTACCTGCTGTGGAAGGATTTCAAATCACTGATATTACGAAAGATGGTTTCCTTCTGGCTGGCGATATCAGGTGGTGTGCTCTCCTCGTCCACACGCTTCAGATGGTGTGATGTGACGAACTCAATCTCCTTCAGAAACTCTGTCTCTGTGTTGATCAGCTCCTGAACAAGTTGACTAGATACAAGTGAAACGGAGGTAGAATGAGTAGGGTTCTAGTACAGAATAAAATGCACATTGAACACTGTTTTTAATGTGTCTAAATTTTACCAGAGTTTCTTCTTGTACTCTGTCTCGGTGACTTCCTCTCTGGTGGTCTCTGGGACGTCTGTTACATCTGCAGTCAGCTACAACACAACCAATCCATCATTAGTAAGAAATTATAAACATTACACTATGTGCATTTTTAACCCTAGTGTCAAATCCACTAGTCCATAATGAATTATCTAAATTTAAGTTTCACATGCTAGCACATTAACCAGTGGCACCAGTTGCACATTTATCGCTAAAACAAAACAAAAAATCTAGACAGACCTTCAGTCTTTTGTCAAGATATGCAGGTGAGACCCATCCCTGGCGAGACGGGTTGGATTTGGTAGGCTTGGTGCGGACCAGCCATTTGAGTGGGTGGGCGGAGTCCAGAACCTCCACATACTGGCCCTCTTTCAGAGCGATGGTATCTTTACTGACACCCATGGGGTTGTAATCAGCTGTCACCACGTAGATATCAAACATCTACACAGATGCATTGAGATAACAGTACATTTATAAAATGTGGTGCTCTCTTCACACTTTCATGCTCTGGATTCTGCTTTTAAATATCCTTCTGTGAACTTAAGATTAACCAGATGCTAATTATTCTAACATAACATGTTTATCTCCCCTTTTCAATACATGGTAAGTAAAACTTTCTTATTATATAGAATGCAACAGGTCTGACATATAATAATAATAATTATAATAAAATGACCTCAAAGTTGCAAAATTAGTTTGTTGATGACATAAAGAGTGATATTTGTGATACCTCTCCCCTGGCATCTCCTTCATCCGATTCAGATGATGAGTCTGCCATCAGAGATGGAGGGCGTGATCGGCCGTGATATGGAGATGGTGATGGTGTTTTTGTTTCATCATCACTGTCAGCTCCTGGGACACGTAATGTAGCTTGAAACAGAAAGTGACAGAAAGGATAGAGGAAGAAAGCGATAATGTGTCAATTATGCTCATTTCCAAGACAATAATGTTTAAGTATCAGCTCAAGACACAAGCTCAGCTCAAAAACATTTGCTCAGATTAAGGTATTCAATTAAAAACCAGCAGACCATATAATTTAATAATATTAATCTGGACATGAAATTTGAATAATAATAATTTTATATATATATATATATATATATATATATATAGCAAACACACACACAGTGCATATCTTTAACCTATGTACTTCAGAATTTCAATGGTTTTGAAAATACAAATTTGATATATATAACGTCAAATAAACAATGGTGTTTGCGTGGTAATTATTTCTCGCGAAATCGCGATGACGAATTCTTCTGCTGTGAAATATTGCCGCCTTTTTTTTTAAATACCGCGAACTGATGGTTAACAAGGCTAGTACTGTAACCCCCGTACTGAAATTCTAGCTAGAAACAGACATTTGTTTAAAAGTTAGAGAGCCCGAAGAGATACACGGTGGTGGTAATATTAAATAATTTGGAAATAATATCGCCAAAATGGATGCCGAGAACGATTTATGAGGAAAGCTGTCCAGTTTCGCAGATCTAAGAGAAGGTAAGCAGCAATAATCGTTCTTATTTAGTCTACATTTCAAGTACCTTCTCTTATGAGTGAAAATTGCTTTATTTTGTTATTTACAGTTAAACGTGATTGTGTCTCAAGCAAATACCGTGTTTTGGCGAGAGAGGGTGATGGAGGTCCGTGAAGGGATAGATAGTGAGGGTGGTTTAAAAAGCTTGGGATCCACTAGATTTAAATCTACAGTACAAAAACAATCTGTTAACTTACAAACTAAGTTTACCCAGTTTTATTGCTCAGTTTGGGCATGTATACACATATCAGACAAGCTTCATATAGCCTAGTGTAGAGCTTTTTCATTGCTTTTGTAGAAACAGGAAAAAAAAACAAAAAAAAAAACGATGTAAATAACAACAGTGAAAGAAAAAGAGGATTTTTATTAATTTATCATTTGAGCTCACCTGTAAGGTCCATTATTATTGTTTTTTAATCATCTATGATTCCGGATATAATAACTAATGCTGTACATGTTTCTCCTGTGATTTAACATCATGCTTGTGTATTTAAACAAAATTGTGCCCAGACAAACATTAATGTATTGCTCATGCAATGCCATATCTAAATGGATATACAGTGAGTGTTCATCCATTTTCTTTGTGTATACTGAAACAGAGACACCTTGAGAGTGTAAAAATGAGATACTGAATTTCAAAATGTCCAGTTTATTCTGAATTGTGACAAAATGGCCCCGATTTTAAAGAACCATGACTTTATTACCACTATGCCATACTTCATACATTTTGTTCTTAACATATCAATATCTTAAAATTAGGGGTTTATTCCCTTTTTCTTTTCTTTTTTCCCCTTCTTTTTTAAATGTTGAGAACCAAAGAAATAGACATGCAACGTGATTAACAATAGCATAGCCTCATGGAGAAATAATTAAGGTTCTAGTGTGATACACTGGAGGTTCTGCGGATACATACTGGTTACTTTTGGCCAAGATTTCATCCACTGGAGCACTTGATGGTTCTGTAAGCTGTCTGAACAAATCAATGCTTCAATGAGAATGTGAGTGAATAGAGGGATAAGAGGATGGGTGGATAGTTTGATGGATAGACAAAAGAATGGAGTCAGTGAACTGGTGAACAGGGGGAATTGGGGAGTCCAGAGAGATAAGGTTATATATATTCTGTTTTATAGATGTATATATAAAACAGAAGGGAAGTCCAGGATTATATGTTCATACAAAATTTCCTGAGTATAATTATTCATTTAAAAAGTGAATTAAAAACAGGTGTACTCCATTTCAGTACTCAGTACATCCTGTGAGATAAATTCAAAGCATTTGGACACACACAAAGCTCATTCAAAAACAGTGCATACTGTTTTGAGTGAATTTTAGGATACATCTGTAGAGAAGACTACAATAAAATGATAAATAGTGCAAAATAACGACATATCAAGAATGCTAAATTAATAAAAAAATGTACAGTACAAATAGTACACACATTTATACATATTGTACACAGTGCAGGTTACAGAAACATTAGCTTGATATTATTGACTGAAAATGATCTAAAAAAATGTTTTCTCTTACCTTGAGTGAACTTGGCAGATACCATTTCAGTGATTTGGGTTGTAAGTTTTTGTAAGAATTCCTCTGTACCCACTTCACCCAGATAAGGTAGTTTGACCTCCCCTACAATGTTATCACAATAATCACTTGTTGCAAATTACATCACAACTGCCTGATGGCAGTCACTCACTCTGATATAATCTGACAGTGCATTGATAGTATAAAGTAGTTGAAAAGGAACTTAAACAAAACATCATCTATCAAATTTTCACCTTTGCCCGCTTCTTCCGGTGGGCTAATGGTAATTCCCATAACCCTGGAGAAAAAATATTATAATAAAATGTTAATATCTAAATCTGTAATGAATAAAGGAATTTTAATTGACAGCTGTAAGCTTATATATTTAAACTTACTCTGCCCCCACTTTGCTCTTTTGCTCTGGTGCTGTTGGATAGAAATGTATAAGCATGATGATTAACAGATCAGCTTATTTATTAATAAAAGTCTATTTAAAGTGTAATAACGTCAAAAAGGTACATACCAGCAATAATCTTGGTATAAAATAATTTAAAAAAAGTAATGCAATCCTGACATAACTATGATCAATAACTAAACCATGAGTTCCTGACCTGTCTCCACATCCAGCCGGGCTGTGTTAACCGACTGTCCAGCACGGTTGGTGGCAATGCAAGTGTACATGCCACTATGTTTTTTTTCTACTTCCATGAGGATTAGACTATGTTGACGACCAGAGCTGGCCACCTTGTAACCTGGTGTGTCTGCCTTGATCCACAAAACATCCTTATCTGACACTTCCTTTAACCAGTTCACAGATGGGGTTGGGGAACCTTTGGAAGACAATGACTAAGCTTTACATGTTTTCACCTTATGTAACGTGCAACTGAACATTATGCTTAATGCTTTGCTGTATTTCTCAGAATTGCATTCAAAGTCATTTCATTTATTGTGGTAACACACCATACCTTCCACTTTGACTGACAGGGTTATACTTGCTCCCTGTTTCACCTTCTTGTTGCTGAACCTCTCCAGGAAACGTGGTGGCACAAGTGGCACCTTTGAATCTATTTGTGGAAAAATACGAGTGGCACAGCAAATTATATGCAGGCTTAATCTTTCTTATTACTGCAAATTTCAAAATGCATTTGCATCTGTCCACACCATGTGGAACAGCAATTCACAATTACTTTTGCTTAGTGCAAGAATATGTGACATCACAGATGTTTACCTCTCATTCGTCCCTGTTCAGGTGCTGGCCGCTCTCCAGGAGCTAACGAGTTGAAATTAAGTATACAAACAAACATTTATCATTTATTTAGCACACTAAAAATACATTTAATGTGAAAAAAAAAAAAAAAAAATCACTATAATTATCATTTATAATATAATTTCACCATGCTTCCATTTCCTGTCATTATCTTACAATGATCCCATGGAAGCAACACATAAAAAGGCTTAAAGCTTAATAGGAACATTTACCCAGTACATTCAGTCGTGCTGAAGAGTAGGCAGATCCAGCTATGTTGCTAATGTATGCCGAGTATTCTCCGGTGTCCTCGCGCTTAACATCCAAAATCTCAAGACTGTGCTGATCTCGCTCGGTCGACAATACAATTCTGCTGGAGGCTTGAAGTGGTGTACCATCTTTGAACCAGTAAACTCTTGGTGTGGGAAATCCTGCATAATGGCGTTGAACATGAAATTGTGTTAGCAACCCATATTAATTCGGCAATATAACAGCTGAAAATTGAAGTCGTCTTAGATACAAAGCCATGTGAATGTGTATTAAGAATATAAACAAGGTCGTTAAAAATAGGATGGATAGAAAAAAGGAATGCTTAGGCTCAGAGCAGCTAGATATAAATAGCAGATACAACAGTTGCAGATGCAAAAAAGGAAACACTTGGAATAATCAGTGCATAAATAAATAAAATACAGATTAAATAGAATCTGAAACAAAACCATTTGCATCCATGAAAAAATATAGCTGACCTTTGACCCTAACACTCATTTTGGCAATGGGTGCTCCAGGACTAAGGAATAAATCATGTAACTCATCCACAACCTGAGGAAGCTGCTCGTCCTCTGCCACCGACTCAAAAGCCTCGGTGTCCCTGTGCTCCGAGCTAAGAGAACAAACCAAAGACGGGCAGAAGCCCATTTAAAACTAGCATGAAATGTGAATTAGAGATTTGTACTTGTAATATTGACATGTGTCATAAAAATCACTTTATATGATTAAATCTTACCTAGACACATAGCCTTTAGCACTGACATAGGAAGACGTCTCTGTGGCATCAGCTGCTGTGTCATAGTCTGAGCTGCAAGATACTTCAAAGATACACGAGTCTGAATCAATGATTAGTTCTATATATATATATATATATATATATATATAAAGCATTAATTTTAAGTATGTTGGGAATGTAGGTGCAATTTGGGGCAATCTACAGACAATGACAATTATTCTTACAAAATGCATGCAGTTGCATTCTTACTCTTCACAGATGCACCGGTAAAAGAAAGTGCCATCTTTGTTAAAATGCTTCAATTAAAAAACACCATTTTGGATTACATTGCTTTCTTGTCTATATTTGTGAGTTTTGATTAGACACTTTCTTTTAACAGTGTACTCACTGTCCACCCTCAGCTCAGCCTTGCTGGAGGCGATGCCAATGTCATTTTCAGCCATGCATCGATATACGCCCATATCTGTGGGGAGCACAGCTGTGATGATCAGCTGGTGACGGCCTTCCTGGTCTTCATTGATCATGTAGTGGTCGTTTTCCTCCAACAGCTTTCCATCCTTGAACCATCGCACAGTGGGAGAGGGTTTGCCGACAATTACGCAGTCAAAACTGACTGGAAATCCATCAGGAACATCCTGGCTACGAAGCTCCGTCAGGAAGACGGGGGCCGCTGGGATGTTGGTAGGTGATTAAGATAACGGGGAGGAGCAAACAAAACCGAAAAGAACAGAACATAGCAATACTTTTAAGGAGGAATGCTGAACCAGGCGAAAACATGACATGCCATCACTATGAGATCGAAAACAAGCAAGTCGCAACATTTTTGTAAATATCAAAGTGCTGCCCTAAAATGACAAACATAATCCAGCACTGAACCATGCAACTTTATGAAGAACCAAACAACACTAGCAAAAACAGTAAAACCACATGGAAGAGGTGTCATACCAGGGGTTCCTGTCATGAAAGCAGGCATCGGTCGGTCCTGAGTTGGGGTTTGGGAGCCATCTTGGGAGAGGCTCATCTTTGTGATACGCAGTTCTACCTTAGAACCTACTGCTGCTATGATGGCCGTTTCAATGGGTACTCCTTGAAAAGTAAACATTTCCTGGAAGCGCTGGGAAGCCACTTGAGCTTCTGCACGATTATCAAAGCGGATGTAGATATAGTGATCGTCTTCCCGGTAAGACTGTAGATCTGGTGGAGGTAAATCTCCTTCATCCGCACTCACAAAAGGTTCCTCCTCCACATCCGGAGGAAGGCGAGTACGGAAAAGTCGCCGCAATCGTTTACTTGCCTGGCGTAAAGTCTCATCCATCTCACTGCCTGAGGAGCTCTCAGCTTCACTATCTGCACTGTAGCCCAGAGTGAGGGGTCGTCGCCCAGAAGATTCCCGCATTGACCCTATGGTGACTTTACCACTATGGGTGGAAATGCCAAACTTATTGGTGACTTCACAAGTATATACACCTGTGTCTTTGGTTGTAGCAGCTGTCACTACTAGAGAGCAGGTACCATCATTATAGATGTCAATATGGTGGTGCTTGCCATCTATTAAGGGTTCACCATCCTTTAGCCAGCGAACTTTATCTGGCTTACCCTCCACAATGCACTCAAGATGAATTGTCCCATTGGGCTCCTTAGTCTGCTCTTTGAATACTTCTTTGAAGACTGGTCGCATGTCCTTCCTGGCTTTATAACCTTTGAAGGCTGCCTGAATCTTGACAGCAGCATCTTGCAACTCATCCCCTTTTTTTTGAGCTTCCATGAGGGGCTCCACAGATGTCTTTGTAAGAGACTGCTCAGTCATCTGAAAGTGCTCATACAGTTTCTTGGAGGCAGTGGTCTCAGTGTGACTTTCCACAGTCATGGAGGACTTGCTGCTTTTCTTAAGGTAAGACACCAAGCTTGTTGTGCCACTGAGAGATTCCTCATCAGAACTGGTATAGAGATTAGACTCTGCTGTAATTTTGGGAGCTGGCTCAACAGCTCTCTCTTTCTCTTTCACTTCTTTTTCAGGTACTTTTCCTTCTTTGCTTTGCACCTTTTCTTTTCCATCTTCTTCTGGCAATTCTGAAATTGAATCTAATGTGGGTTCCCGACTCATTCTCCTCTTCTTGGCCACTGCCTCCCAAAGAGCGTGTAAATCTCCCTCAGAAGCAGCCTCAGGAGGCAGTTTGGGTTGGCTGCCTGCATCCTGAGAAAGTGTTGTGTCATCTGTAATCAAGGAGCCATCATAAATCAGTCTCGCTCATGCATATGGTAACAGTTTTATGTTAGACAAAAAGTGTATTAAATAGATCAACAATGCGTCTCTGCAACAGCAATTTGTCTGAAAAGAAAACTCAGATAATCTGAAGATGTGAATAAAGAATAAAGTAACATTGTAAACTGAAACAATAAAGAGAAGTGAACATATATGCAAAAAACAGAAGAGCTAAAAACAAAAAAATGAAGATAAAAGCCATCAGAAGAGACTTTGGGAAGAGGAAAAAAGTTATTTGAACACTGCAATCTTGTAATGAAGAAAATCATAAAGTCACAAAGTTCCAAACGTTGTGATGAAGACATATGCAAGCAGTAATATCCACATATAAGGTAGATAAAAAACAACAACAAAAAAACAATGATAGTAAGATGCGAGGTTAAGTAAAGTAAAGTACCTTCGAGGTTGAGGTTGATTGAAGTTTTTGCCTCATCTGAGGCTACACAACAATAGACACCCTGGTCTGTAGACTGGAAATCCTTAATGAGCAAAACTTGGCTCTTGCCCTCGGCTAACTCTTGGTACTTGGCCCCAGCCTCTATCTCTCTGTTGTCCTTGAGCCATGTGACTGATTTACTCTCTGCAGAAAGTTCACACTCCAAACGAACCATCTTTCCTTTTTGGAGCTCAGAGCAGGTTAACATTTTGGTCATGGTCACTGGTGCATCTGAAGACCAGAGGTCCATTCAAAGAACAGTTGAAGAAATGCAGCAAGAATTCAACAAGAACAAAGATTATTATTTACAACAAATACAAATTACGCTTGTTTGGAGTAGTTTTTAGTGTTCTACTACACTGTAAAACCAACAGGAAACAGATTTGCGAGTTACTGAGTTCACTAAAAGAATATTTCCTAATATACAATTAAACTCCACTCAAACATTTGATGTTGCTGAAACTTCACTGTAATAATTAAAAACACTCAATTTATAATTCAATGTAATACGTTCTTGAGTTGGAATAACCTTTTTCAGTTAAGGGCAATGATCTTTCAGTAATATTAGTGGAATTAGGTTTTACAGTGTACTACTGTAGCATCTAGTGCAGAGGTCTTCTCTCCTGGTCCTAGAGTCACTTTCCTGCAGAGTTTAGTTCCAAATGTATAATTGTATAAATGTTCCAAATGTTTAAACACACTTGAATCAACTAATCAAGGTGTGTGGATTTACTTTAAGTTATAACCAGGTGTGTTGGAGCACGGTTAGAACTAAATTCTGCAAGAAAGTAGCTCTTCAAGAACAGGAGTGAGGAACCCTAATCTAGGGCAGACTGCTAATAGCAAGCCTTCTATACAGACTCATAGAGGCAGTTGGGTTAAATTAACAATGTACTCACAATGTACTCTATCGATAAATTGGTCAATTCAGTGAGTATCCACTTACCGAGCGTTACAGTTTGAGGCAGCTGGACAGGCTCTCCAATGCCAGCACGGTTAATGGCTGCCACTCTGAATCTGTAACCTGCCCCCGGTATGAGGTTATCAACCAGAAATTCAGTGTTGCACACTGGTTCTGTGTGGCAGGGAAGCCAGAGGACACTGTCCACTAGACGCATTTCCACACGGTAACCAATGATTGGGCTTCCTCCATCACTGAGAGGGGTGAACCAAGACAAGGTAACGAATGTTGGGCCTTTACTCACCAACTCTGGGTCTTCAGGGGGATCAGGCACAGCTACAAATAAACAGACAAAAAAAAAAAAAAGGTTAGACAGCAAGTAATGGTAGAAAATTGTAATGAATGTGGCACAAAATGACTCTTACCAATTGTGGTGAGTTTGGCCAATGATAATGCATCCCGAGCTGCAAATGTGATTTCCTGTGTGGGCCGAACCTGGGCTTTCTTCAAAATGAGGCTGTAGGAAGAGCCACTGGCTCTCATGGCCCATTGGTCATTATGTTGAAGCTCAACACCATTTGCATACCAAGTCACTTCACTCTCAGGCACAGCTTCATTCAAAGCACATGTAAACTCAACTTGTTCACCTGCAATGGCGGTCTTATCTTCCAAAGGCTTGACCACCTCCAGTTGCCAAGCTGTACAGAACACATCCATAACATTCAAATGCATTTACATTTATGCATTTAGCATCATATTTAATAAATGATGAAACTAGAGCATGAAACTAAAACAATAGTAAACAAAGCTATAACATTTAAAATAGAAAATAAGGTGCATTTATATTCAAAATACAGTCATGGCCTATAAAACTAGAGTCATTTTTATTTGATAAAACATGTTGTAATACCTTCATATAATTTATTGCTAATAAAAGAGAAATGCCATACCTCTGACAGACAGAAGAGCAGAAGTTGATGAAGTGCCAGCTTGGAATGTAACCCTTGTGTTTTCACAAGGATGCAAGTCCTTTAAGAGCAGAAGATGTCGTCGGCCACTCTCAAAGGAAACAATCTCCACGTTTGCCGACTCCTTTACAGGCTTGCCATCGATTAACCACCGGCAGTCTTTGTTTTCAGGACGTGACAAGGAGCATTCAAAAAGTGCTTCCCCACCATTAATGGTCTCCACGTTACTCAGCTCTTGGAGAATGTCAATGGGTTTAGCTGCAAAAGAGACACGACACCTGAAAAAACACTGGTTTTCTATGCATTAAAAAAAGTTGCTGTAGTATACAAAGACTAGTTGACCTTGGAAGAATTAAAACTATAACTTCTGACTTAAAAACAATAACTGAATTCAGAACAATCACACTCGATTAACAACTCTTCCAACATATAGCATTCAGCATGGAGTAGCAAAGGTAGCTGCAATAAAAGCACATGATGGTTACTGCATAGCCAGTCAGATGAAAAACAGCATTTTAATGTGTGGGTGCCTTTGAATATTGGCCTAAAATTGCCTAAAAATGACCTTCTGTCATAACTATAAACATTTTAACCCATGCAGAATAACTCACTATAACTTAAATACAAAAGACAATACACAAATAAAACAATACATTCTGCAAGAAAGAAAAAAAACTTGAAACCTGGATTTTTATAGTTTTTATTTAGTTTTTAACTTTTTAGATAAAGGCGTGTGCTGTATTCGATTTTGAAATTGGTATGGAGAATGATTAAATTTCACTTTGTTTGACTAGTGAAATTTTGGTATCATGGTCATGTGAAACCATCAACATCCTAAATATGTGTCCCAGTAAAACCCTTTTAGTAAACCTGAGTCTTTGTGATAATCCAAACTTGAGTTATGAATAACACACAGATTCTCCTCGTCTACAGGTGTGCTCACCTTGCACCCTGAGATGTGCCACAACAGAAGTTCCTTCTGCCTCACAGGAGTACATCCCCCCATCCTGGGGCTCCACACAGCTAATGTACAACCTCGCAACAGTCCAGTCCTGTTCCACTATTACCCTGCGACCATCTGCTCGCACAGGAATGCCGTTTCGCTTCCATATAGCCTTGACTGGCCTGGAGTACTGACAGATGAACTCTGCAGGCTGGTTCTCTGCTACATGTTGGTCCTCCATGGCACTGACCACCTCCACATTGGGATCTATGGAGGGTTGGTGGTGGGGATAAGTCATTTTCTCAAAACCCCAGTGCACTTTGGAGTAGAGCTCTTCACCTCAAGCCTCTTTAAGGTATTGGGTTGTATTTTATCTAATTTGCAACTGAAATACAACCTTTGCAACTTCATCATCTAAGTCACTGCTGTAGCTGTTTTTCTTTTTTAGTCTTTCAAATTCTATTACTAAGTCAGATACTAAGTATGGTGTACCATCTTTTGCTTCTCTACTCCAAACTGACCAAGGACATGGTCAATTACAACCAACAGATGCCTAGTTGCAGTGTCAAGTCAAACTAAGGCCAAATTCTAGAAAAAGTACATGCAGCACAAAAACAGAAACGTAGTCAAGATTGATGAGCACAATAGTCTTATTGAGAGTGTATGCAAGACAAAAGTTCTTGAGACTAGTTCTTTGAATTTTTTGACAAAAGTTTGCTGGCACATTTTGATTTATATGCTTTGGTGCATCAACTAGGGCTGTTAAGTATACACACTAATTTAGTAGGATTAATAACATATATATAAAAATGAATGCAGTGTTTTTGTCTGCAGACAATGCAGCCCTATATGCTACACCAGTGAAATGTGCCTCATCAAACCACACATACTGAGAGTAGGTTTCCATAATACATATTCAAGCGTTCATAGCTGATACAGACCAACAATAATAATGATGATGTTCTATTTGAACAGCCCTTAAGTCTACCTCAGGTAGATTAATATACAGAATTATAAAATGTATTTTAATTGGATGTTAAAATGGATTGCTGGGATAGTGCTAGGCTTACTGTATGTATGTCTAATGATATGCAAATAAAACAAACAATATACTGACTGCTAGAGACACTTTTTGTGATGAATAATGTTATGTCTTTGAATTTGAACCATTTAGATTATTCATTTGGGGGCTTTTCTCAGCAAATATTAATATGATTAATTGTGATTAACTATCATGTAATGTATATATTTATTTATTGACAGTCCTAATATGAATGAAAAAAGTTAAATGTTAGCCACACTACACGTTTTTATTTGTAAAAAACAAAAAAAAACAAAAAAACACTATCTACATAGCTCGACAGTAAGGACTGCCTGATGCCCCGGTGCCAGCGAGCCAGTGTTATGTTGTCATGAAAGTTTGTCATTTGTACATGTTTTTAAGTCATAAGGTTACAATTTAATCCCAACTGTAACCTTATTTATAAGAAAACAAGGTTACATAGGTCTAAAACAATGAAAACAACTTTTTAGGCTGGACAAGTAAAAATCTGAACCACTGGCCTGTCTGGGCCAGTAGAAAAAATCCTTAGCATTGAGCCCTGGTCCATATACAAATCCAAAATCATTGTGCTAATTTAATAATTAGTATGCCAATTTAGTAAGTAATTAGCAAGCCCAGATATTGCAGCCAAATCTACTGTTTTAGGTTAGAAATACATGGCACATAAAACTACATGCATCCATGAATTTCCATTAAAAATACATATTTTTGATTTTATTGTATACTTTTGCCTAATAGCTAAGTGTCTTGGCAGCTAACAAAAAGATTCCATTCTAGGCATGGGTAACCCAAGAAGAGATTAAAGTAAATAAAAATCTTGTTCTATTAGGATTGTATTATTGAGCATGACACTCAACCGAAGGATGAATAAAGTTGTTATTTTTGTTTTGTTTTTGCGCACAAAAAGTATTCTCGTCGCTTCATAACATTAAGGTTGAACCACTGTAGTCACATTGACCATTTTAACCATGTCTTTACTACTCTAGACCTTGAATGTGGTAATTTCGTTGCTTTCGATGGGATAATAATTAAATAATTTAAAAGTTAAAATAATTTTCTACAGCATATATTAAAGAACACAACAGTAATCAACTAGATAAAGGACAGATTGTGACAAAACTCTAAATTTATGGTTCAACTGTATGTTATAAAAACCAAAAAATGTAACCCCCCCCCCAACCCAAATGCTTCAAAGAATGAGTAACTGACTTTTAGATGTAGGAAATTCATGGACACAATATTAGTCCAGTGCTATTCAATTCATTTTTAAGCCTTTAGATCTCACAGCCAAGTGCTACCAGGCCCCTTCACCCCATTTTGTACCTTTCACTAACAGTTTGGCGGAGGATGTCAGGCCACCTGTTTTGAACAGGACTGTACCCGAATCATTGGGAGAAAGGTTCCTTAGGGTGAGAGTGTGGACATGGTCTTCACCCACACTTATTTCACTGAAGGTACTGTTCTCCAAACGAGTGCCATCTAGCCACCACTGAACTCTGCCTTTGGCACGGCGAGAGAGCTGGCAGGAGAAAATTGCCTGTTCGCCCACAAACACATCTGTATTCTTTATACCCGACACTATGAGGACCTCAGCCTCTGCAGAGACCAGACACAGAAACCCTTAGAACCCTTAGATTGTCTAAAAATATGTATACATTGAGTACACTTAAAAAACATAATGCAAAATTTATGAAGACATAAGGGCATATTCAAAAAGCTACAGATTTCTGTCTGTTTCATCTATAAAAGCTTTTATAACTAACATACATAACGCAATTGAGTATTATTTGATACCTTGCACTGTGACTGATGCTGTGGTCAACTGGTCTCCAGCATCACAAGTGTAGTAGCCATTGTCCTCTGGTTCCAGATCATGGACATGGAGCTCCAGCACGCATCCTTCCTTTTTCATCTCAAATTTCTTACTGGGTTGGAGCACCACTCCACCCTTTCTCCACTCTACACTTTTAACTGGTTTAGAGAGTTCACAGCGTAATGTGATACTATCTCCCTCAATTGCATTCTGGTTCTCTAATTCCTTCTGGAAGTACGCAGGTTGACCTGATGGTGGATGAGAAAGAAGTTGAAAGAATGTAAATGTTCTTTGCTCCACAAGAGAGGCAGTTACAAAGAGAAAGGAAACAGGAACATAAGGTGGTTCTTCTTGGAATCCGTTTGTGTTCACTTTCACAGTCAACAGGCATGTTGATAATTTGAAAAAAAAAAAAAAAAAAAAAAAGTCACAGGCCTACAAACCCGTTTACCT
The DNA here is from genome assembly GCA_037101425.1 of Elopichthys bambusa. NCBI lineage: Eukaryota > Metazoa > Chordata > Actinopteri > Cypriniformes > Xenocyprididae > Elopichthys > Elopichthys bambusa. Next base: position 23,516,851 of record CM074453.1, read on the forward strand.
TTTACAGTAAGGGTGGCGCAGCTTTCTGCATCTTTGGTTTTGCACGTATACACCCCTGCATCCCCTTCCTCCACCCTAAGGATGCGGAGCTGATGGACGGCTCTATCCTTGTAGAGCAGATACCTGCCCCCTGCCTTTATCATCTCCTGGTCTTTGTACCAGGCGACAGAGGCCTCAGGGTCAGAAGTCATGCAGGACAGTGTGACTGTTTGACCCTCTTTGGCAGTTAAGTCCAGAGGCTTCTCTAAGAATACGACTATAGACAGGAGAAACCCAAACCCAAGTGCTGTCACATCATATTGTTTGCCTGAAGACTCTGAAACTTAGACACTTGAAGCCAATGAACAGATACTGTGATACACTAAAAGAGCTATACTGAGTGATAAACTCATGCTTTAACAATTATGGATGGGAATTAGAGAAAAGACAGCCTAAATGATAAAAAGTAAATAATGACCCTAGAAATGAATGAAAATTACAATTTTGGAGTGTAGCTGTAGAATGGCCAAAGCAGATGGAAAAGCAGCTAGAAGCCTTTTGTTATGATTGCACAAAATGAATGCAGCTACTACCTAATGACAGACATATGATCACTTGACACCAATGAACACTGTTAGCCATAATGTGTCTTTTACCTTTGGGTTTCTCCTGCACCACCAAGTAGGCGACACTCTTCTCAGGGCCAATCACAAAGGCTACATCACCTGAATCATCGGGTGTGACCATTTTCAGCACTAGGCTATGTTCCCTTCCTTGGCAGCTGATTTGATTTAAGTCATTGTTTTGAAGGTGGTTGGAGCCGAGCCACCACTCGACATTCGTAACCCCTGTTTGGGACACCTCACACTGGAAGATAGCATCCTCGCCCGTCATCACAGTCACATCCTTTAATTCTCGCGTGATTTTTACACATTCTGGGAAGGAACGTGATGAAAGGGACTATTGAGGATGTTCCAAAAAGTCAAATGAGGTAAATATCCCAACAGTGACTTGTATTTTTTATCTTTTATTTTTTTTAATCTTTTTATCTACTAGAAGTAAATTGAATGTGAGAGAATGTATTAATTCGCCAAAGAGTGTAGTTTATTATTATAAACTTAGCATTATGCTATCCTGATTAGTTAATTGATACTTTACTTTACATACTGCATTCTGACTACTTGGATCATGGCAAACTTAACAATCTAAAACATAATAGCTGCTTAAGTAATTATAATTTAAGATGCTAATACTAATATGTACTTTGCTTCCGCAGAGGAACAATGCAAAATGGAGACCATCTCTAAAGAAGAATCAAGATCGTTACCTTTGACGGTTAATGTGGCTTTGCTTCGTTTGTCTCCTGCGTCGCATATGTACTCGCCACCATCTTCCACTGATAGCTTATGGATCTCCAAGGTTTGAATTGTGCCATCCCTCTTTATGAAATACTTCTTTCCATCAGATAGGACCTGAGTGCCCTTCTTCCAGGTCACGTTGGCACAAGGGATTGAAGTTTCACAACATAATGAGGCGCTGCCTCCCTCTGTGACTTCCTGGCTTGTCAACTCCTTCGAAAATGATAGCACTGGGATTTCTGGCAGGAAACAGTGATACATAAAACATGTTCTAAGACATGAGCAACACCCCAAACCTGAAGATTATGAGGAGTTCACACATTTCCTTTGCAATTTCTCAGCTAGGGACAAAGGTAAGCCTAACTTTGGAATGCTTGAATCAGAAACCATGAAACTTTTTGCCGCATTTCTGTTATAGATAAATTAATCATTGATGATTGAATGGTCAACCTTCTAAATGCAATATCCAAACAATTAAAACTCAACATACTAACAAGCAATGGTCAAGATAAGACAAATATTTGACAAGTGAAGACAAAACAGATAACAAATATGCATAAATTGTGCTTTCGTTGTTGTGCTGTAGATAAAGTTGCTGGTCACATTTTTTTTTTTTTTGCAATAAGATGCGTTAAAGCATGCATCAAAGAAAGATAAATGCAAGCTACATTACAGTACATATGTGGAATGTATTGAGTATATGTGGATATAGGATGATCAGACCCACTAAACGTGCACAACATTTAGAGAATCCAAAAAGTTCTTCAGTTTTACCTCTGACTGTAAGACAAGCAAAAGAAGTATGGGCACCAACATGGAAGGACACTGTGCCTGAGTCTTTCTGGGTGACACTCCTTAGTGTGAGTGTGTGCCTTTTGCCATCCATTCGGATTTCATTCATCTCATTGTTCTGTAGTGGAACGTCTTGCAGTGTCCACTGAACAATGAGTGCATTATCATGAGAGACAAGGCATTCAAAATGAACGTCCTCGCCTTCATTGACAATGCAGCTCTTCAAGCCAGTTAAGATCATGATTTCAGGTTCTGAAAGCAAATTCAGGTTTCATTTTGCAAAGAAAGCAACAAGCAACTTCAAGACAAATTTATTCTGAACGTAAAAATATCAGGAGTAGTCAACAGGTCAAAAAATAGAAGAATAAACTTCTCCAATATCACTTTAACAACCACAATAAGTTTTTAAACAAAATTCACAAGGTCTTGACAAAGATAGCCATTCCTTTATATAAAAAGGTTAAATTGGGGAAAGGGAAAAGTGTATAACGTTATCATGTTAATTGCAAAAAAAAAACTCATGTAAATAACCTAGCAAAATGAAGTGGAAGTGCATTTGAGAAAAGTTGTGCAAGTTTTAATTAAATTTAAAGTGCAAAACACATGCACAGAGAAGGTGCTTAAGGTGATCTGGGAATGAGGGCAAGCATATCATAAGAGAGGATGAATGATGTAGTACTGATGATGTTATGGAGTAGATGTGCAATCATCAAAAGAGAATGATCAGGTAAAGTTAGGAGAGATGAGGACTTTTATCAGGTGCTTCCTACCCTTCACGGCGAGTTTGGCAGATGTCCGATCATGTTCTGTCTCACACGAGTATTCTCCAGAGTCTCCTCCCTGCAGCTTGTAAATAATAAGCTCAACAACAGCTCCATCTTGCTTCAGCTGACATTTGTTGCTTGCTTCTATTACACTCTTGTCTTTCCTCCAGATGATTTTGGCTCCAGGTTTTGCAAGTTCGCATCGAAACACAGCATTTTCCCCAGCCTCAGTTTCCAAATCTTTCAGACATGATTTGAAAAGAACTGGCAGTGCTGCAAAAGGCGAGTGTTTCAATGTCATCAAAAGAAATGGCTTCAAATGATACAGGATTATAAAAACTTTAATTAGACAGAGGGTTCAATCCAAGCCTACCCTTAACCTCCAAATATGCAATGCTTTGACGTTCTCCGGTGTCACAAATATAGTCACCAGAGTCCTCAGGTTCAAGGTCATGTATGAGAAGTTGGGCATGGTAACCATCTTGCTTGAATTCATATTTAGCACAGGGGCATAGGCCAATTTCACCCCTGCGCCACTCAACTGGAATGTCTGCTTTGGAGAGCTCACACTGGAAGCTAATGCTCTCTCCCTCAACAGCTGTTTGGTTCTTCAGTGCTTGTGTGAAGATGGCTGGAAGTGCTGACAATTCAAAGAGCGATGCAAGATTTAAGATATTTAATTCCATATGCAGAGTTATAATATTTTCCAGACAAGTAGGACTAAGACAACACAAAGGCCTTAAAGTACACCAACAGGTTACTTAGCTTTATCTTCATAAACTGTGGAATCATTCACACTTCATGAACACAGGGTGAAAGTGACAATGCATTTCAAAGAAGAATTCATGGAGCGGTCAGGTCTTTTCCTACCGTTAACCTTGACATTGGCAGTTGTAATGCTGTCTCCACAATCACAAGCATAGTCTCCAGCATCTTCAGGTTTGACATCGGTGATCTTCAGCTCAACAGTAGAGCCAACTTGTTTGATGAGGTACTTTCCTCCAGAGTGGATCACCTGAGTTCCTTTCCTCCAAACCACAGGAACTGCAGGTTTGGAGAGCTCACATTGGAAGATGATGCTCTCTCCTTCAATTGCTGTCTGGTTCTGCATCTCTTTTGTGAAGATGGCTGGAAAAGCTGACAATTCAAAGAGTGGTATGAGATGCCAGATGTTTACTTCCATACATACAGATAATGTAAATATATTTTCCAGAGATGATCAAAACAACACAAATGCAATGGTCCAAACACTGGATTTCTCATACCATTAACACTGATGTTGGCAGTTGTCATGCTGTCTCCGCAATCACAAACATAGTCTCCAGAGTCTTCGGGTTTGACATCAGGGATTTTCAGCTCAACAGTACAGCCAACTTGCTTGATGAGGTACTTTCCTCCAGAATGAATCACCTGTGCTCCTTTCCTCCAAACCACAGGCACGCCAGGTTTTGAGAGTTCACAGTGCAAAGTAACACTGCCCCCCTCTTGAATCTCTTGGTCCTGTAGCTCATGCTTGAAGACCACTGGTAATGCTGAGGAATCAGGCAAAGTTGTTGAACCAAGAACAGGATCTTGTGAGATCAGTTTACACTTTTCATCAAAAAATCCTTTCACTGATAGATGTAAAACATTCTTCTGCAATGGCTTACCTTATATTTTTACCACCTTGTAAGATTTTTAATAAAAACAGCCACCATGAAGTAAATGGGAAAACTATAAACTAAACAAACAACTTATTACACTAGACAAGCCAATTCACAGCACTTTACCCTACCCTACCATAAATGAAGACATTATTTAAGAGCAGCTTTGTAGGTCAGAAAACAGGAAGCTTCTTCATTATTGAAGAGGATTCGAATAAAAGCTCAGTCCTACCATTGACTTTGATGATAGCGGTGCTGACGTTGTCTCCACAATCACAAAAATAATCTCCAGCGTCTACAGGTTGGACATTATTGATCTTCAGCTCAAAAGTACAGCCAACTTGCTTGATGATGTACTTTTCCCCTGAATGGATCACATGTGTCCCCTTCCTCCAAACCACAGGAACTCCAGGTTTTGAGAGTTCACAGCGCAAAGTGAGACTGTCCCCCTCTTGAATCTCTTGGTTCTGTAGCTCACGCTTGAAGACCACTGGTAATGCTGAGGAACCAGGCAAAAATGTTGAACGAGGAACAGGAACTTGTGAGATGAATTGTGAGATGTAAAACATTCTTCTGCAATGGCTTATAGTTTTTACCACTTTGGAATATTTTTAACAAAAACATTATGATGCTAAATGGAAAACTATTAACTAGACAAACAACTTATTACATTAGACTAGTCAATAAACAGCACTTTAGCCTACCCTACCATAAATAAAGACATTATTTAAGAGCAGCTTTGTAGATCAGAAAACAAGATGTTTCTTCATTGTTGAAAAGGGGGTTCAAATAAAAGCTCAGTCCTACCATTGACTTTGATGTTAGCAGTGGTGATACTGTCTCCACAATCACAAGCATAGTTTCCAGCATCTTCAGGTTTAACTTCAATGATCTTCAACTCAACAGTAGCCCCAACTTGTTTCATGAGGTACTTCCCTCCAGAGTGGATCACCTGTGTTCCTTTCCTCCAAACCACAGGCACGCCAGGTTTTGAGAGTTCACAGTGCAAAGTAACACTGTCCCCCTCTTGAATCTCTTGGTTTTGTAGCTCACGCTTGAAGACCACTGGTAATGCTGAGGAATCAGGCAAAGTTGTTGAACCAGGAACAGGAACTTGTGAGATTAATTTACACTTTCCATCAATCCTTTTCACTTATAGATCTTCTGAAAACAGCCACCACAAAGTAAATGGGAAAACTATAAACTAGACAAACAACTTATTACATAGAAAAAGCCAATACACAGCACTTTACCCTACCCTACCATAAATGAAGACATTATTTAAGAGCAGCTTTGTAGATCAGAAAACAGGAAGCTTCTTCAATGTTGAAGAGGGTTCAAATAAAAGCTCAGTCCTACCATTGACTTTGATGTTAGCAGTGGTGATGCTGTCTCCACAATCACAAGCATAGTTTCCAGCATCTTCAGGTTTAACACCAATGATCTTCAACTCAACAGTAGCCCCAACTTGTTTGATGAGGTACTTCCCTCCAGAGTGGATCACCTGTGTTCCTTTCTTCCAAATTACAGGAACTCCAGGTTTTGAGAGTTCACAGTGCAGAGTAACACTGCCATCTTCATCACACACTTTGTTTAGCAGTTCTTGTGTAAACTGAACTGGGTGAGCTGTTGAGGTAAGCACTTCTTGAGTATTTCTGTATTTACAGCTTAAGTAATTTCTATAATAAAATAAAATTTGTACAGGCAAATGCATTAGCTTTATATTATTCCTTTCTAAATATTACACCTAACTCAAGAAAGTTGAAGAATATGCTATCAAACCAATAATGTATACAAGTTAAATAAGAATGCACAACTAGTCTTTGTTATCAACACAACAACAGAGTACCTAGGTGATCATAAAAAAATGTAAGACTATCTAAAGAGAAAAACTGCTCAGCTACACATGGTCATTTAAAGAAATCCAGATGTGATATTTCAAAAATAATAAATAAAACATCTATATCAAGACAGTGACTTGATGTGTTGAAGTAGTGAAGAATCTTAATGTTTGCATCAGTTTACATCCATAAACAGTATGGCAGAGCAATACCATTTAAAGACTTTGGATAACTTTTTTGATTATTTGAAGAAAGACCAGCCTGCAAAGGTAAGCAACAGTCTTTAACAGAATAATACTCAGACAAATAGCAGAGTGAATGGCTCCTGACCGAATAATCCCACAAAAAAGACCAACACCTCTAGACACATTTAAATTATAATGCCACCAACAGTCTAGACTTATGGAATTAATTCTGAAAAATCAAAGCAAGAGGACGTATGTTTCATATCCAGGATATAGTCAAGGTTGTGGAAGTGACCATCACATTTGTTAATGCAAAGCATCAGTGCTGCTGTTCCCAAACCAGCTACTTTCACTAAACCAAGTACACTAACAAAGATAAATATCATATAATGCAAGCTATTAATGTGTAACCATCATCAATCCTGTCCTCTTCACCTCTGACATCAGTGGGACAATGTGGGAAACAGATAACACTGTAAATAGAGTAAATCATTTAAATTAAATATTCACCATGTATGACACTGAAACAAGCAGTGGAGCAGATAAAGCTGAAGGAGAAAAGTGCATCATCGGCTACCAATTTTCAAGTGAAAGAATTTTGACTGGGATTCACATTTTCATTTGCACATAAAGGTGCTGCACGACAGACAGGAAACGCACATCAGTTTCATACCACTGAGCTCTGCCTGTTTCTCTTTCTGTTTCTGGAAGTCTGTTTCAGGGGCAGCAGTAGAACTGAGGAACTTTAGAGCTGTGGCAAAAGATACATTCATGCAAACTGCAGCCTTTGGATAAAACCATAAAGATCTTACAACGCAAACAGCAATGCCTATGTCAGCCGTGTCAGACAATAATGGCAAATACAGAACAAGCAGATGTCCTGGATTAAATTTTACAGAAGCATTCATGCATGTTGACTAAATAAAAGCCCTCAAAAACTGACTGATTTCAGACAGCTTAGCATGTCCAAACAAGAAGGATTCAAGCTGCTGACCAAGAAAACAAAGCAAAGACACAATTGTGACTCAAGTCAGACTAGAGCTAAAGCTTTGTTCCACAAATGAACTGCACTAAACTGAAGAGACTCCAAACTAGAAGAAACAGACAGACCACAAAGAAGAAAGGTTTGAGGCAATACCAAAACAGATGTCTGTCAGACTATGGCATTACTGCACAGCAGGTGGAGCCACAGCAGGATATAACAAATTATTTAAAAGTTACATTTAATAATTTAAAGAATTATTCTGTTCCCCATCAACAACATCTCCAGTTATGGTTTTCTGCTTTGGGATGACATCTGCAAAAGTGTAATTTTGTTCTACACGCTTGAAATGAACAATTACGTTTTTTGGCATTTCTAATCTACTGTAGGATATCAGTGAAAACCTAACAAAAATGTAACAAATGCAACAATGTGTAACCCTGTTTTTAAAAAAAGGTTGTTTGTCAGAAGTTTTCTTTCTGAAAACTAGCAGAAAGAATAGGAACGATTCATACCCTTGATCTTCATATTGGCTGTGGTTGTCTTGTCTCCACATACACATGTGTAGTCTCCTTCATCTTCACGTTTGAGATCAGAGATCTTCAGCTCCACCTTTGAGGCAATCTGCCTGATGGTATACTTTCCTCCAGACTCGATAACATGGCTTCCTTTTTTCCACTGCACAGAGATGCCAGGTTTGGAAAGCTCGCAGGACAGAGTAGCACTACCTCCTTCATCACACTCTAGGTTCTGTAGCTCATGTGTGAAGACCACTGGTAATGCTAAGGAACCACGAAAAAATGTTGGAACCATGTTACACAAACAACTCAAGACAATATTAAAGAACTGGACTGAAAAGTCTTTCCAATCTTCCAGTTGTGAGGTCATAAAGCCCTACCAATTGAGCAAAACAAAATCGGCACAGTGGAGGACTGTGTTAATGTAATACTATACACAATCACTATTCAAAAAAGAAATGCATAGAATATAAAACAGGTGTCATTCAGTACATCATTCCTACCATTGACGGTAATGGTAGATGAGGTTTTGTTAAACCCACAATCACAACTATAGACTCCAGCATCTACAGGTTTGACATCAGTGATCTTCAGCTCGAAAGTAGACCCAGCTTGCTTGATGTGGTATTTCTCTCCAGAATGGATCACCTGTGTTCCTTTTCTCCAAACCACAGGCACTCCTGGTTTGGAAAGTTCACATTGAAGAGTAACACTGTCCATCTCTTGACACTCCTGGTTCTGTAGTTCTCGTTTGAAGATCAGTGGCAATGCTAAGAAGCAATTGGCGTTTCGACAGTTTGTTAGTATAGTGAACTCTGGACAAAATTTAAAAGCACAACATGAAAAAGCCTTTAAAAACCTCTCAAAGACAACAACAGACAAGATAAGACAGAACATTCACAAAATCACAAAACACTAAACATCTTACAAGACAAGATTTGCAGATTTTTGTATTAGTAAAGTTAACCTACTAAAGCTCTCTATAAAAGTTCCCTTCAGGCAACTAACCAGTAAAGGTAAAAAATATAAAATAAAAAATATTTTTACTTAGTAAAGAGCGAACATGGAAAAAGCAGACATTTACTTTTATAAGATTGAATGAATTTCATACCCTTGATCTTAATGTTTGCTGTAGTCTTTTTGTCCCCACACAAACATGTGTATGGACCAGCATCTTCAGGTTTGAGGTCAACAATCTTCAACTCTAAAGTAGCTGCATCTTGCTTGATGAGGTACTTTTCCCCAGAATGGAGCACTTGCGTTCCTTTCTTCCAAACAACTGGAACTCCAGGTTTTGAGAGTTCACAATGAAGAATAACACTGTCTCCTTCTTCACACTCTTGGCTCTGTAGCTCATGCTTGAAGACCACTGGTAATGCTGAAGAGTATGTGTGATAAATCAAAGGTGTACAATAATTATTACCTTACAGATTGATCAAGTTAGCAGTGAATTTAAACTCTTTCTTGACAACATATGCGGCATTTCAGTGTATTGCTTGCATCTGAGCACTAAAATGAAAATGTGAATCACAGTAAGCAATAAATAAGATTCATGTAAATGAATGAGCTTTTATCCATACCACTGACAACAACATTTACTGTTGTTTTCTCATTTCCGCATTCACAGGAATATTCTCCACTGTCCTCAGCCACTAAGTCTGAAATCTGTAGCTCAAACATGGTGTCCCTCTGCGTTATCTGATATCTTCCCCCATGTTTCAGACTTTTAGTTCCCTTCTTCCATTGCACTTGGCAGCCAGGTTTTGAGAGCTCGCAAGAAAGTAAGACTTTCCCGCCTTCGGTAACCTGCTGGTTCTTCATCTGCCCCTTGAACCTGGCAGGCACCACTGGAGAACGAATAACCATCATATAATTAAAATTCTTCATAGTTTTAACACACAACAGCCAAGATGGAGGATCACTGGGATGAGATGAAGAAGGAATGACAATGAAGTGAAGATAAGCCGATGTTCTGTGTTATTTTGTATCAGAATGACTAGGCTATTAATGTATAATATCTTTAGATCATTCTTGTCATTTTTGGTGGTCAAAATGTCTATAATCACAGAAATAAAACAAATAATAATAATAATAATAAAAAAAAATTCCAATACATCCACTGTACCAGGACTACATGAACACAAAGTATATTATATATACAAAGTCCAGACTGAACCTCACAAACCAACACCAAACACAAATGCGGATGTGCCATTTCTAAAATTTGACAAATTGACAGAGCTGATAGACATCAACTGGAAATCACAATGGCTTTTTTATAAAAAGTTAAGATAAATAAGACAAGGTTTTTAATGGCACATGCCGTGCAGATGCTGTGGTACAAGGTGTGGGCAACAAACAAAGTACAAATATATTCTATCACGTCAATTGTTGTAATCAGAAGCACAAGTAACAACAATTGCAGCACATACAGAAATAAAAAACTATTTAACCACATTTTCATTAAATGTACATGCTAGAAATCTAAATGACATGTAGAGTACCAACATAATATAAAAGTGCCAGTACTCTGAACTGAGGTGATCTTCTGCTGACACAGCAATGCACAAGACTATCAGCAAAATACCTGGCAGTAACATCGCCACACAGAAACCCAAAAGTGAAATGCAAAAATGAGAAAGTAAACTATACATACGTATGCTGTCTTAAACGCAAATAAAAATCAATTTGTACTTACCAGAAATATTTTCAAAGATTTACCTTACTAAGAAGTAAAGGCTTGCCTTCCTACATTTTTTAGACTTACCTCAGTCTGACTTTCGTGTTCATATTCAACGAGAACTTGACTTAACCAACTATATTAGGTCTTTTCCTTTGTCAGAGAGGAATTATTTAATAAAGAGTTGCTAAAAAGCAGTCTAAACTGTAAGCTTCTGGAATCTATGCATCTAAAATATAAGATTCTCAGCCTTCAAGGCATTATTTTCAAGCTAATATTTCAAGCAATATACACCAAGGTTCTTACCTTTCACTGTCAATTTGGCTGTACTCTTCGTAGAGCCAATGTCACAGGTGTATACCTCGCTGTCACTCTTCTCCAGATTCTTCACATTGAGGATGAGGATGGTCCCCCTCTGCGTCAGCTCATACCTTCCTCCAGCCTTGATCTCCTTTGTTCCTTTCAGCCAGGTGACTTTACCGGCAGGTTGGGCGGTTTCACATTCAAAGGAAATGGCACTATTCTCTTCTGCAGTGGCGTCCTTTAGCTCACGAATGAATTTGTTGGCCAGTTCTACAGAGGGGATGAAACACTAAGGTAAATATATCTCCTCTTTAGGGGTATGGGATTTCCACCATTCCATACTCAAAGAAATGATGACAAACCATCAGGTTTAAAAACCTTGCCTTTGATCTCCAGTTTAGCCTTGGAGGTTGGACCACCGGTGACCTCGCAGCTGTATTCTCCAGAGTCTTTGTCAGTGATGTTGCGGATAGTCAGCTTTATGAGCATCTGCTCCTGACTGATTTCATATTTTTGGCTCTTTCTGATAGACTTGCCATCCTTGGACCACTTCACTTCCAGTCCAGGTTGAGAAAGCTCACAGGAGAATGTGGCATCTTCACCAATTTTGGCAGTAACACCCTGAAGCTCTTTAGATATGGTAGGAACTTCACCTACCCCCCAAAATAAGATACGCCTTGATTAAGCAAAACCAAATTTGTGTTAAACCTTTATTAAAATGTATTGCTCTTGCTTTTATTGCACACCCTGCTTACTCACCCTCAATAGAAAGTGTTGCCTTCGAGCTCAAATCTTTGAGAGCGAAGACCACCTCACCAGAATCAGAAGCTGAGACTGATTTGATTGTTAAGGTATACTTGCGCCCTTTGCTGCTTATCCGGAAATGGCCTCCATCAGTGACAGGTTGGCCTTTTAGGCTCCAGGAGCACTTCTCTGAGCTTTCCCGGGACAAGATACACTCAAATGTGCAGTTTTCACCTGCTTTGGCCTCTATTGACTTAAGACGTTTGGTGATCCCAATGTGGATATCTGGGGGTCAACAGCAAAGGCATTATTGGAAAAACACCAACAAACTTCATTTCAGTCTGTTTTAATAAAAACGTAAATGTTAAAACCACAACAAATGACACTACAGTGTCACTGTAGCACAACAGTAATAATATAGTTTGTTGACATACCTCTAACAGTGACCTTGGACTTGGAGAGGTCTGTGCCAAGATCACAGCTGTACTCCCCGGCGTCAGCCTGCATGACATCATGGATAGTCAGTCCCAAGGACTTACCATCATGGAGTAGCTCATACTTTTTGCCTGCCGACAAGACTGTACCATCTTTGCGCCACACAGGGGCCACTCTGGGCTTTGAGGCTTCACACTTAAGGGTAACTGTACCCTTCTCTTCTGCAACTACATCGTCTAGCAACTTCAGGAAGACAGCTTTCTTTTCTGGATGTCAATAAACAAAAAAGTGCATTAAACCAAAATCTAGAGCTAGCATGAAATAAATGTTTAATCAGAAATAAGAAAGCTGTAAAGAAATCTCTCGTTTGAACTCGCTAGCTCCCTCTCTTTCGTGCACTCTCTCAGTCCTCTCTGCATTGGATTTTGGGAAATAATGCTTTAGCGAGTGTACATCAAATGTACAATCGAAATCAGAGTGGATTGTGCGTATAAAGTAGTGAACTAATGTAAGGAATGAAGTCGTTCACTCAGAATTCAGACACCACTACAAAATGGCCAACACCCGATATAGTGGATATGCACCAGAGAATGAACTGAATTGTCATATGACCTCACCTTTGACCTTCAGGCATACGGTTTCTTTTACATCCCTGATGCTGAATGACACTTTTCCACCATCCTCAGGTGCTAGGTTCTTGAGAGTGAGGGTGTGGGTCTTATCCTCATGGGTGATGGCATTGACTTCATTGTTGAAAAGCAGCTTGTCATTGAGAGTCCATTGGACTTCTTCATCAGCATAGTTAACCTCACAGGTGAACACAGCATCACCATCTTCATCCACCTCCACATCTGTCAGATGTTTGGTGATCTGGATTTTACGCACTATGTATGTCAAGAAAAATAAAAATCAAAGAGCATTATCAGAGTGGCACCAACAGCACCTATAAAATGCCTTTTTGTGTAGGACAAGCAGCCCTAACTCTAACAGGCTGGATGTAAAAAGGGAATGCAATTTGAAACAACATGCTTTGAATGCCTTCTTTATGACTTTACCTTCTACTTTGAGAACGGCTTTGCTCTCACAGACCCCGACCTGACAGCGATACTCTCCAGAGTCTTCTGCACTCAAAGCTTGTATAATCAGCTGCATATTGGCGTCCTTTTGCTTCATGCTGTACTTGCTAGAAGCCTCTAAAGCAGTTTGACCCTTAAACCACTGCACTTCTTTTGGTGGGGCAGAGAACTTGCAGCACAGTGTGGTGGAAGTCTTCTCCTTCGCTGACACATCCTTGAGAGGCTCAAGGACTTCAATGGGACGCTCTATGAGGTGATATGAAAAGTGACTTTGAAAACAAACACAAAAGTTCACAAATATATACATTTATACATTTTTCAGTTGTAGTCTTTTAAAAAGGCATCTGAAATAATAAAGTGAAGTGCAATGTAGTGTTGTCAAAAATAAAGATTTTTCATATTGATACTGAAATATCTGAAATGTTTCCAATACTCATTTTCTGCAGAAAAGATACATGATACCAGCTATGCTTTCCCGCTCTCTCATCTCTCCAACAGCGAGCTGACCCGCCTCCCCTCACTCACTCGTTTAATTAGCTCCGGATGAATATTGTTGGTGTTACAGGGCTTGAAATTTGGTGTGGGATTGCACATATTGCACATAATTTTACTCATTTCCGCAGATTTCGTGTTCACACCCAAAGTGTGTGCACATAAAGCCACCACTCAGTACTAAACGGAGTTATTTTTCGCTGCTTATTGTGCTTGAACAGTCAAATACACAGAAAATAATGTCAAATGTATAATGTAAATGCATGTGTAACAGAATAATGGATCCGCGCATCAGGTCTTAAAGTGACAGCAGCCTAATATACCTGCTGCCAAATTAAGAGATAATATTAAAAATATCTATATGTCAGTTTTTCCCCATAGTATCGATGTCAAAATTGTGGCCAGTCAAAATGCTGAGTGGCTAGTAACTTTGGAAAACCACTAGCCAAAAGTTCATGTCAAGCCTCGATCTTACAACATTACATTTCATCTGTAGTAAACATAAGCAGAACAAAATACAGCTTTTTAAAGTATTTCAAAGGACTCAGCCTAAGCATTTTTGTAGCAACTTAAATTCTACAATTGCTAAAATTTCTTTTGCAATTTTATCATGCATCATTATCAAAAACTATTTATGTGGAATTATTACATTAGATCACTTTTGGAGTGGCTATTTTGCAAATCTTGGTTAAACCAAGTCCCTAACCTTTCACTTTCAGCTCGGCTGTTGATTTGCTCTTTCCGGCTGTGAACTGTACCGGGCCTGACATGGAGGCCTTGGTCTTCTTAAAAGTAAGGCGGTGCATAGTTCCCTCTTTTTCCATCTCGATATCTGCACTCTCCTTCAGCTGTTCCCCATTCAGCATCCATTTCACTGGCTTGACTGTCTCCACGCTGACTTCCACCTCAAAGTGGGCGGCAAACGGCTCGGTCACCTCCACAGAACTCAACTCCCGTACTATACTGATAGCCTGCTCTGAAAGTTGAGATGATACAGTATAGTGCTGTCAAAAAATGTCTACATAAAAAAGTTTATGTAGTAAAATTCTTTAAAAACACATTAGACTTTATAAAAGTCAAACTTAATAAAACAAAATGCATTTACGTTAAATTTACACAGAACTTTAAACTGTAAGCAAACATTAATTTGTCCCTGTTGAGAAGGGCAAATTAATGAGATAAATAAGATTTTTAAATATGGTTAAAATCACATATAACGCTCATACTTGTCTGTTGCAGATCAATTAAAACTGATCTACAAACTGTTATCAAATAATTAACAACATGCAATTACATTATGTCCACCCTTTTGTTTTCTTTTTTAAGAGTGTGTAGTTATGCTTCATGAATTCTGTTGTGCTTTCATCCTAACTTCATTTTTTTAATCATAACTGAAAAGGTTTTTTACCCTCTACTAGTAGCTGACATGAAGTCTTATCATCAATGGCGTCACACATGTATGTGTCTTCATCATCAGAGTCGACGTCAATGATGGTGAGCTTCCTGTAGATGTCCTCACTGGTGATCTCGTGCTTCTTGCTGGGTCTGAGCTCCGACTTGTTCTTGTACCATGTGACTTTAGCGCTGGCCCGTGACACCTGACACTCTAAGTATGCGCGGTGTTTATACATGGCGATTTTGTCTCTCAGTTTCTTCACAAATCTGACAGGCAGTTCTGTAATGATTATAAGGGGACTTAGGGCGTCTACATTTGTTTGAACTATTTGTTAGACAACTGTAGAAACACTACACAGCCCAGGTTGTAGTTCATTAGTCTTTACACTAAATGCAAAATGCATGCAGATATTATAGACAATTGACCACAAACCTTTAACTTTCAGTTTAGCGGTTGAAGAGGCCTTCTCAGCTGTGAACTTGATCTCACCAGCATCCTCAGCCTTTACAGATTTGAAGAGTAGTACGTATGTTCTTCCTGAGAGAGAGATTTTTAAATGAGTTTGAGAGTTATTGATCTGTCTCTATTGGAACTGAATTTATTGTTTATTTAATCTTAGTCCGTTCAGCTCAACTCACCCTCTTGTCTCATCTTGATGTTGTCTCCTGCTTTGAGTTTGGCATCCCCTTTGTACCACTGAGCCTCTACCTCATCATGAGACACCTCACAAACAAACGTTGCGCACTCCTTCTCTGTCACTTCCATGTCCTGCAGTGGCTTCACTATTTTAATATCTCGGGCTGCAAGAATTCAAATACAATCGTTTATTCATGTGACACTATAAAATGTTTGAGTTCAATAATAATTAAGGGTGTGTTCACACTTGGCATGTTTAGTTCATTTAAAATGAACCCTGGTGCGACTACTCTGTTAGTGCGGTTCATTTGAATAAACATGAATGCTACCATCCAAACCCTGGTGTGCACCAAACAAGCAGACTAAGATCGCTGAAAAGATGGGTCTCAGTCCGCTTCCAAAGGAACTCTGATGCAGTTTGAATGAAATGTGACAAGATGTGACCCTAAAATGTTTTGGATGTTCGGTAAGTTCCGTCATGAAATATACATCATAAAAGCTGACCAATTAGGTTGTGAAGATATCCCTATGCCTTTAGGTTCGGTATCTTTAGGTTCAGTGTTAAAAATGCCAATGTGAACACTAAGCGGACCAGGACTAAATGTTTTTTACACACTCAAACTACAAGTGTGAACAGACACCCTAAATCTCCCAGTCAGAATTCATTCATCTTTACCGTGAACAGTGAGCTTGGCTGAAGTATTGTCATCTGTTGTTTTACATATATACTGGCCCTGGTCCTCAAATGCACACTTGTGGATGAAGAGGGTGCGCTTGTTGGCCTGGGATTGAATGCCAAATTTCTTTCCTGGCTTCAGTTCCTCATCATCCTGATAGAGCAATAATGGCACAACTACATCAACATTTTTTTTCACCTCTGTTTTCAAACAAATTTATATTTCATTCATATGCGGCCACACAATTTAAAATAATTCTAAATTACAAATACCTTAAACCACTTGACATCAGCATTTGCTCTTGACACTTCACATTCAAAAGTGACTTTCTCCTTTTCAGGAGAACTGATATCCCGTAGAGGTTTGAGGATCTTCACAGCCGGCTCTGTGGACACAACACCAATAATAACGGTTACAATCGTTCTGGATTTTAATATTGGTGTTTAAGTTACGGTTCTGTTCATAAGTTTTCATATACACCTTACTAAACCTTCATTAAGCGACTGCAAAAAGTTATTAATGCTCAAGGACACAATATAAGAACTTATTAGGTAAACAAGATAAAATGTTGAAATGAATTTAGTTTGTCTTGTGGAATATACTTAAAATATTGGGTATGCAGTTTCTACAGGTACTAAACTTAAAAATATTGGCATGTAAAAGCCAAATACTCTACTGAATCTTGTGACTCGATGTAAACTTAAAGGGATAGTTCAACCAAAAACTAAAAAAAAATTCTCTCATCATTTACTCACCCTCAGGATTTGAAGAATATGGGTAATCAAACAGTTGCTGGGCCCCACTGACTCAGTCCATGTTTGTTTACCAACATTCTTCAAAATGTCTTCTTTTATGTTCAGCAGAAGAAAGAAATTCTGGTTTGGAACAACTTGAGGCTGAGTAAATGATGACAGAATTTTCATTTTTTTGGGTGAACTATCCCTTTAAAAGCACAACCTAATTATTGGAAGATGCATTAACCTTAAATTACTTAATTACACCCTTTGTGTGGCAAGAATTATAAGTGGGTTTAAACCTAAAGACCCCAATATACAAACTCACCTGTAACAATTAGTTTTCCAGAAGTATGGACATCCTCAGCTTGAAAGGTAATAGCTCCACCATCACTTATCTTCAGCTGGGACATAGTCAGACTGTGCTTGTTGCCCAGTGCTGTAATGATGATATTGGGTCCTGCCTTCAGTTTCTTTCCATCTTTGCTCCAGGATCCTTCTACATCAGCCTTGCTGAGCT
This sequence comes from Elopichthys bambusa, assembly GCA_037101425.1. NCBI lineage: Eukaryota > Metazoa > Chordata > Actinopteri > Cypriniformes > Xenocyprididae > Elopichthys > Elopichthys bambusa. The sequence continues at coordinate 23,534,606 of CM074453.1, forward strand.
CCACCTCCATAGTGATAGTCTCTTTTTCTTGTACTTTCATTTCTTTCAGGCCTTTTACTACCTGAATCTTCTTAACTGAAAATAAAAACAATGGAAATCCACAGATGAAATGCTTTTAAGAAGGCATAGTTGACTGTGCATTTCAGTTATTGATTTTCATGGTCAATGTTTATGAACTACAAGGCTACATAGAGTCATCAAAGCAAACATAAAAGGAATGAAAATATTATGATCGAAAGAGTAACTGTGATAGAGTAACATAATAAAGGAAGCCCTACTCTCTACTGTCAGTTTGGCCTGGGTCTTGTCATCTAGGGTTTCACATGAGTAATATCCTCTGTCAGCATATGCCACACTGTTGAGGACCAAAGTTTGCTTGGCACCATCCACATGAATCTCAAGATTTCCTCCTTGTTGTAAAACCACTCCATTTTTCATCCACTTCACATCTGATGAGGGTTTACTCAGCTCCACTACCAACCGAACTGTGTCCTGCTCCTGCACAGTCACATCTGCAAGCTTCTTCTTGAAAGTGACAGGAAGCTCTGCAAGATATGGATATGTCTATACTTAGAAACATGTGCTTGCCTGCCGATATGTTGTTTTACGCTTAACAGTTATCCTTACGTTGTACTTGGAGTGTGGCTTTGCACACTTTCCCCTCGGCATCAATACTGATCTCTCCCACGTCCTCCTGAGTGACAGCTGTGATGGTGAGGGAGTGGCTGCTTCCTCCATGAGCGATCTTAAATTTGGGACTAGCTGTTATAGGAATGTCATTACGCAGCCATCTGACACTCACATCGGCTGGTGTGATAGAGCATTTGAAGATGGCTTCTTTGCCTTCATTTGCAACAACATTGTTCAGCTTGGTAGTGAACCTCACCAGACGTGGGGCTGTGAGAAATTAGACTGAAAATCTCAGAGAAATGATAATGAAGGACATCTACTGTATCACTTAAAACAATCTTAAAGGGATAGTTCACCCAAAAATGAAATTATCCCATAATTTAATCTCAAGCCATCCTAGACTTTATTCTTTTAGCCAAACACAATCGGAGTTAAATTAAAAAATATCCTGGCTCTTCCAAGCTTTATAATGGGAGTGAAAAGTAACTTGGATTTTGAAGCCCAAATAAGTGCATCCATCCATCATAAAAGTAATCCATTCGGCTCCAGATGGTTAATAAAGACCTTCTGAAGGGAAGCAATGCGTTTTTGTAAGAAAAATATCCATATTTATAACTTTATAAGCTATAATCACTAGCTTCCGGTAACGGCCATACGCAAGTCAAGTTCCGGCGGAAGAGTGACCTCTGACCCGATGCATTACGGTCACAAATTAGAAGTCTAAAATTAGAATTTTTAAAGAGAAATGTCAGGAGCTTGAGTTAGTTGCCCAGCCCTATTTGTTTGAACCGCAAAAGGCGTCTACTCTCACCTAAGCTTACATTACTCCTCCTACATCATGCGTCAAGTCAGAGGTCACTCTTCTGCCGGAACTTGACTTGCTTACGGCCATTACCGGAAGCTAGTGATTCTAGCTTATGAAGTTATAAATATGGACATTTTTCTTACAAAAAAGCATCACTTCTCTTCAGAAGGCCTTTATTAACCCTGTGGAACCATATGGATTATTTTTATGATGGATGCGCTGTTTTGGGCTTCAAAATCCAAGTTACTATTCACTCCCATTATAAAGCTTGGAAGAGCCAGGATATTTTTTAAATATAACTCCAACTGTGTTTGGATAAAAGAAGATGGCTTGAGGGAGAGTAAATTATGGGTTAATTTTCATTTTTGGGTGAACTAACCCTTTAAGTTGTATTGGTTCATTTAATGAGAATTTATGACTTTCAAACATGACACTAATGGTACTTCTTACCTTTAGTGGTGACTTTGGTGGTGGTCTTGTCGTATTTGCACTCGCAGCTGTACTCCCCTTCATCCTCCTGAGCCACAGCAGAGACAGTCAATATGCAGTTGGTGCTATCAGTGCGGATGCTGAATCTGCCGCCCGGTTTGATTTCTTTGCCGTTATGCCTCCAGAGGACATTACTTGTGGCTTTGTTGAGGCTGCAGGAAAGGGTCATGGTGCTTTCTAGTACTGCAGATACCGGCTGCAATGGCACCACAAATTTTAAAGGTGCCTCTGTGGGTTAATAATTGAGGCAATCAGTTAGATATAGTATTTCAATAAGCGCAATTATATCCTACATTAATTACTTTGAAAACTCCATATGTAATAAGCATAGAGACAATTGCATTGAAAAAAAAAAATTAAACATGCAATAAAGCTTTTTTGCTTTGAAATTGCAGATTAGCTTTTACCTTTGACCTGAACCTTGAACTCCACCTTGTCATCAGCGGTCTGACAGGAGTAAGTGCCACTGTCTTTGGATTCAGAAGACTTAACGATTAGGACACACGAGCGACCTTCCTGTTTCATCTCATACTTTGATCCATCTTTTAGTTCCACTCCATCCCTGAACCACTTAACACTACAACTCTCTGACATCACCTCAGTTTTTAAGACAACCTTCTCTGTTGACTCGACCATCACAGTTTCTTTTGTCACGGATGTCTTCTGGAATTTGGTAGTGACATCTGAGGAAAAAAGAGGAAATATTCACAAAATTTTGACCATGTTCTGGAAGAAGATTGCTCATTAGGTCCACCATTGTCCTAGAAGGTCTTACCTTCCAATTGAATCTTAAAGAGCAGTTTCTCATTCCCAACTTCACAGGTATATTCTCCAGCATCCTTCTTCTCCACATTCTCCAGAACCAGTTGACGGCTCTTGCCCTTCGACTCCATGTGGACGGTCTTACTGGAGCTCAACTGCTTGCCATCCTTGAACCATTTCACCTCAGTCTTGAGGTCAGAAACCTCACAGCTCAGTGTGGCTTTTTGGGAGGCTGAAACCTTAACTTCTTTCTGATAGGAGTCCTTGTTGGTGAAGGCAGTTTTGAGCTCTATTGAGAAGGTATAAAGAGGGTTTACTTCATTAAAAGAGTTTAATTTGCTTATTTACAGAGAGTCAATATTAAAGTATCACACTGAACATGACAATAGTCAAGAAATATTTTCATAGCAGCTTTTAAACAACCCAAAAATGACTGTTAAGACAAATTTCAATCATCAATGCAAACTGTGAATAAGCCATTTCGTGTGGCCAAGAGCAACCACTGATGACCAAATGAACAGTCCAAAATGTTTTCCATACCTGTAACCTGAATCTTAAAGAGCAGCTTTTCATTCCCAACTTCACAGGTATATTCTCCAGCATCTTTCTTCTCCACATTCTCCAGCACCAGCTGACGGCACTTGCCCTTTGACTCCATGTGGACAGTCTTACTGGAGCTCAACTGCTTGCCATCCTTGAACCATTTCACCTCAGTCTTAAGGTCAGAAACCTCACAACTCAGTGTGGCTTTTTGGGAGGCTGAAACCTTGACTTCTTTCTGATAGGAGTCCTTGTTGGTGAAGGCAGTTTTGAGGTCTAATGAGAAGGTATAAAGAGGGTTTACTTCATTAAAAGAGTTTAATTTGCTTATTTACAGAGAAAGTCAATACTAAAGTATCACACTGAACATGACAATAGTCAAGAAATATTTTCATAGCAGCTTTTAAACAACCCAAAAAATACTGTTAAGACAAATTTCACTCATCAATGCAAACTGTGAATAAGCCATTTTGTGTGGCCAAGAGCAACCACTGATGACCAAATGAACAGTCCAAAATGTTTTCCATACCTGTAACCTGAATCTTAAAGAGCAGCTTTTCATTCCCAACTTCACAGGTATATTCTCCAGCATCTTTCTTCTCCACATTCTCCAGCACCAGCTGACGGCACTTGCCCTTTGACTCCATGTGGACGGTCTTACTGGAGCTCAACTGCTTGCCATCCTTGAACCATTTCACCTCAGTCTTAAGGTCAGAAACCTCACAACTCAATGTGGCTTTCTGGGAGGCTGAAACTTTTACTTCTTTCTGATAGGAGTCCTTGTTGGTGAAGGCAGCTTGAATGTCTAGTTGGGCAGGCACAGTGCACCATGGATCCAATGTAATAAAACAGAATTATTTGAGTAAATATATCACTTAAAGTTATAGACGTCAGATACTATAAGGACTGGATGTTTGAGAAAGTCAGAAGATATTATAAATTGTGGTCTATATTTTAAGCAAATAAATCCAAATTACATTGCAGACTAAACCTTATTTAGTAGCATTGAATTCAGCAAGAAACAGCTTTTTAATTTGAAAATGTACCATTCCTTGAACAGAAAAACTACATATATTACTACATCTACAAACAATATCAATGGTCTCTTTCACCAAGGAAAAACTTTTTTGCTACATGTAAAATTAGCTTTTATGGAGCCTTACTGTTTTATTGTAGTTTTGGTCTTTTTCATTAGCGAGAAAAACTAAAATAGAAACAGAGAGCCAATAGACGAACACAAGGACATTCTCATACCTGTCACCTGAATCTTAAAAGCAAGTTTCTCATTTCCAACTTCACAGGTATATTCTCCAGCATCCTTCTTCTCCACGTTCTCCACCACCAGTTGACGGCTCTTGCCCTTTGACTCCATGTGGACGGTCTTACTAGAGCTCAACTGCTTGCCATCTTTGAACCATTTCACCTCAGTCTTGAGGTCAGACACCTCACAGCTCAGTGTGGCTCTCTGGGAGGCTGAAACTTTTACTTCCTTCTGATAGGAGTCCTTGTTGGAGAAGGCGGCTTGAATGTCTGGTGCAGAAATCAATATTTAGGAATATAGTATCAGAAACTACATTTAGTTTTATGTAAACTTTGCTTCAGTCACGTTTAATTGAGTGAATGTAACCTTTAAAAAAAAACCAAGACAAAACACTGGCATGTTGTTTTTACCTTCCACCCGAATCTTAAAGACCAGCTTTTCATTCCCAACTTCACAGGTATATTCTCCAGCATCCTTCTTCTCCACGTTCTCCAGCACCAGTTGACGGCTCTTGCCCTTCGACTCCATGTGGACGGTCTTACTGGAGCTCAACTGCTTGCCATCCTTAAACCATTTCACCTCAGTTTTGGCATCCGAAACTTCACAGCTCAGTGTGGCCTTCTGGGAAGTTGAAACCTTCACCTCTTTCTGATAAGAGTCTTTGTTGGAGAAAGCAGCCCGAGTTTCTAAAAAGGACATTTATTCTTTTAGTGAAACGTCAAAAAAGATGTAGTTCTGGACTGTAAAAAGATCTCAAACATCTCCAAAATGCCTAATAATAAATGTTTTGTGCAAATTTCAACAACCTCTAAAGGATTGTTTCCCAGAAGCTAATCTAGAATTGTTTGTATTGTATTCTTCTCAGAAAGAGTTGTACCTTCAAAGGACCATCATCCTCAGTAAGATCTGACACTGGCATGATAAATGACATGCTAAACTTTAATATAACTTATACAAGACTGGTATAACTTTTAATTTCACTTATTAAATCATTTATTAGCTGTACGAGCATTTAGCGTTTAGCTTCGCTGTTCAAAAAACCATAAAGTTATGACATTAATTAGGTATTGTGGCATGTCTGATTAATCCTGCTCATTTAAATTTTTAGTTTCAGACTAATTAGCGCATAGTCTTACCTTTTATCTTGACCAGGAATGTCATTTTGTCCTCTGCCGTCTCACACGAATAGTGTCCTTCATCGCTCTGTTTGGCACCCCTGATGACCAGCTTCCTTTGCGTCCCCTGAGACATAAAAGTTGTCCTCGCGTCCTCCGTTATTTCCGTCTGTTCTTTCTTCCACACAACAGCGGTTCCAGGAGAAGCAACCTCACATCTCAACACCACGTCACCCACCAGAGCGTCACTCTCCTGGGGCTGAGCCCTCGGCTTGTTAACAAACTTAGCTGGTTCTTCTGTTAGGGGAAAATGGAGTATTAGATGCTGCACCTTTCTGTGATTTCAACATAATTAGGAATATGAAATGGATTATAGAAGACACATCAAACATGGCATAAGAAACAGTCACAACCACTGTCTGTTTATATATAACAGATGTCTTGTGCTGACACACAGATGTGACAACTGAAACTCTCTTGATTTACATTTATTTGGTCAGGAACTGACAGTACCTCTAAGTCAGGAACATATACATTGAATGAGTTTGCACTTATCATAGTCATTTGAATGAAAAAAGAATATAAAAAAAAATGCTACTGTAAATACATGTTAATTGGTTACCATGTTAAAAAATAAATAAAAATACATGTAATTCTATTGTAAAATACTGTAAAAAGTTGCTTTTTAAGTAAAAAAAAAAAAAAGTGTGAACCACCCTTTATGTAGGGGTATTTGCATTTATAATTGGGTTTATGCTGCTACCAACTGCTTAAAGCTGCAGTCCTTAAGTTTTGCCTCTTTGTCGCCATCTCTGTTTGAAACCTGCAATTGCAGTTATTAGTGGAATTATCACCTTTCGTGGGTTGTGCATCGGCAAGGCTCGTCAGCGTGGATGAATATAATATTTTGAGGAGAATGTGTGGCTGTCAGTCACCGCACCGGTGGATACTGTACTTTTAAATCACAGATTGTAGTTTTGGAAGTATGACCAAAATAAGAATTTTCACTGGAAAATGTCATCTGAACAAGTAACAAATCTGCCACTTTTATTCTGACCAACTGAGAAAAAAACATTACAATAAATCTAGCTACCAATGGTGATTAAATCTAACAATCGCTTCGCTCATATCACATCAAACCGTGCAAATTATTCTTATTCTTATACTTTGTTCTCAAATTGTTAATGTTAACAACATAAACCTGTAGATTTCAATTTCTCTACACTCTAATCGCTAACGATCGCTAATCGCAATCAAAATATATGTTTAATTATTCCAGCTGCTGTGAAAAAGGGCTATAAATGATCCTGCAGCATCCTCACATGTCATATAGCCTACCAGGGGACTCCTCCTTTATGTAAACAGACGTGACTTAATGAAGCAAAGACGAAGGGCGGCATGCTTGAATTTCCCGCGGAAACCTACCAGTACCTCTCAAATTAGAAAACATTATTACAAGCTTACCGTTGTGAATCGGGATAAGGTAAGGAGAACACTGAATGGTTATGTACTTGCTCAAAAATTGATTTTGGATCATTTTTAACCAAAAAAATTTACGGACTGCAGCTTTAAGTTTAATATAATTTTTTCAGCCAAACAATTTAGCCAAAATCATGTTTAGCCATATTTTGTATCCCAGTTGTATATATAGTGTCTTAAATAGCACTGAGAGCACACTGAGCATTGAGAGTTACCTGAAAAATTCAATAAAAAAATATAGTTATTAAAATTGTTAATTATTCTGAAATGTAATTTGCTTTTTGTGAATCAAAGTTAGAATAGGATACAATAATTATTAATTCCAAGTGTTAAATATATTAAATAGAATTTTTTTTTAGCCAAACAATATAGCTAAAATCATGTTTAGCCAATTTTTTTTATCCCAACAGTTTTATGTATAGCATTGAAAGCACATTGAGAGTTACCTGACACACACCTCCTAACACTTCCTGTTGAGTATCCTGATCCCAGCTGTTCCTAGCTGTCAACACTGACCGCTTACACCATTTATCCACTCAGAACTCTCTGTACTAAGCTGGGATAGGACGCACTGACTACTCAGCACTGATTTTAACTCTTGGGAAATTCCCAGATAGTACACTGCAAGCACCACGCACCTCAGTTTATAATTCTTTCATTTTCATATATGTAAATTAATTGTATAATAATTTATTTTTATTTTACACTTGAAATATAAAAGTGTAAAAAACTATAAAAAACTTAAACTAACTGAAGGTCAGTAAATGAAGTGAAAAATTGCTTGTTTCACCTTTAAGGGCAAGTTGTAAAGACATTTTATCGCCATCACACGTGCATTCATAGATGCCCACGTCCTCATGGTCCACGTTGTGGACTGTCAGTATGCGTTTGCGCTCCACACTTGTGGCTTCATATTTTTTACCCATCCTCAGCTCCTTTCCATTCTTCATCCAAACAACCTGCAGCACAGACAGTACATGAAGTTATTTGTCAAAAAGGAAAAAACAACAACTGATTACCCATCATGTCCACACATTTATTACTGTAGATATTTTGATTTAGTCTGTTTTGTATGGCAATAAATATCAAAGTCAATTGTGTCACTGTTTGGACAATACAATTTAAACTCCAATAGGAAAAAGCATTTTAAAAAGTGTAAAATGCTTAATGTTTTACACATTTTCTTTGGATTTTGCAAGATAAAAAACGTGCATGTTGTCACCTGGACACTTGAATCGGACACTTCTGTGTGCATCTGAGCAGAGGAGTGCATGCTGAAAGTAAATACCTCAACCTGAGAAGACTTACTGGTGAAACCCGCAGGTGCAGCTAAAGAACACCAAGAAAAAAAAATCAGTAACATCGTTGAAGATATTGTACTTTAGTTTTCAGAAACTGTTCCTTTCTTACCTTTCACAGTAAGCGTGCAATTGCTCTGAGATCCACCACCCACAAACTTCACCTGTGCCCCGTTCAGCGCCATGGACACCTCCCTGATGACCAGCGTGTGTGTGGTCTTTGAGCGTGTGATCAGATACTCAGATCCGCTGCGGATCATTCGGTCATTTATGGTCCAGGAGCCAGAACAAACACTCGAGAGCTCCACGGTGAATGTGGCTTCTTCACCTGCATGTGCGCTGCAGCTCACCAGGCCTGTCTTCACTGATGCTGTGGGCTCTGATCAAACAATTTCCAATACACTTATTGGAATATACTGATTTATATAACTTTATATAGGTTTATATATTATGAATGTCCACAGCAAACAACAAAGCTTTTCTCACCAAGATAAAATGTTCCAGGAACCTCCAAGTAAGCACTCTGACCGAAATCATTGACCGCTGAGATACGGAACTGATAGCTCGCCTCCTCTAGGATATCGCTGATGGTATATTCAGTGCTAGAAACAGTCGTACTAGTGACTTTAACCCAGGTTTGAACTCCCACCTTCCTGCGCTCCAAGGTGTAGCCAGTGATGGGCACAGGCCGTTCACTATCCGGCGGAGACCAGCACAGTGTGATCGATGAATCTGTTTTGTTCCGCACCGTTGGCTCAACTGGGGGATCTGGAGGGTGTTTCCTCGGTGCTGAGGTCAAAGTTTAAATGATAGTTAATAAGGTTAAGGACAAAGAATCTCTCTACTGTAAATGTCAAAAGCAATTGTGTTGAATTGTTTCCACTCATACTCCATCAAAGAAATAGAGTATGAATACCACAAGGACTTGACATTAACACCCGTCAACCCGCCAGATGCGGGTGGATTTTAGCAGTGGCGTGTAATATATACATTTTCCAATTGTAGTCTTTTAAAAAGACATCTGTAGTGTCAAAAATATTGCTTTTTCAATACACGGATACTGAAATATCTGAAACACTTAAAATTCTAATTTTCCACAGAACAGATACATGATACCAGCTGTGCTTTCCCGCTCTTTCATCTCTCCAACAGCGAGATGACACACAGACCCGCCTCCCCTCACTCACTCGTTTTGTTTGCTCCGGATGAATATTGTTGGTGTTACAGGGCTTGAATTTCGGTGTGGGATTGCACATACTGCGCATAACTTTACTCATTCCCTCAGATTTTGTGCTCACATCCAAAGTGTGCACATAAAGCTGCCTCTTAGAACTAAACTGAGTTGTTTTTCGCTGCTTATTGTGCTTAAACAGTCAAATACACACAAAATAATGTCAAAATGCTGGCGAGAATTCATGTAAACACAATTATGTTTTAAGTGAACGTAAACAGTTGAGAAAGAAAACGTATGTGTAACAGTATAATTGATCCGTGCGTCAGGTCTTAAAGTGACAGCAGCCTAATATACCTGCCGCTAAATTATGAGATAATATTAAAAATATCTATATGGCAGTTTTTCCCCATGGTATCGATGCCAAAATTGTGGCCAGTGAAAATGCTGAGTGGCTAGTAACTTTGGAAAACCACTAGCCACAGTGGATGGTGAGCAAAAAAGTTAACATCAAGCCCTGAATACCACCACATAGTAGCTGCAGTGTCATACAATTTGACGTGATTACTGTGGTAGATATGTTTTCGTATCACAAGAATGCAAAAAACCTCTTGGGTTGTGGTCTGAATTACAAATGTATTCACCTGTGACAGAGAAGCGGGTGGAGGTCTTACAGTCATGGGCGATGAAGGCCACCTCACCAGAGTCCTCCGCGGTACATTCACGAATGGTCAGTGTGTACTGCCTGTTAATGCGGGCGATAATAATTCGGGAGTCCTCTTTCAGCTTCTCCCCATTCCTGGTCCAGTATGCATCATCTACTGGTTGCTCCAGTTCCACACAGAAGATCACAGTATCGCTAACCGGTACCACTGTCCTCCTCGGCAACTTTTTAGTGATGTTGCCTGAAAATGCAGAAAAAAATCATATGAAGAATAATGTAATTCATCATCATTCTAGCAAACAAAATAAACCATATTGTAATGGTGATGATGGGCCTCCTCTCAAAGATTTTACCCAGCACTGTAAGTTCAGCCACGGTGCGACTGCCTTCCTTCATCTCACAGATATAGACGGCATCATCGTTGGTGGTGACATTGTGAATAGTGAGGCGGCGCAGGGTACCCTCCGCATCCATGCGGTACTTGGTGCTTTCCTCCAGACGGGTCTCCTCCATAAACCAGCTAGCCTTTGTGTGCGACACTGGTACCTCACACTGCAGAGTTGCCGTTTCCTTTTCCTTCACCTCAACATCCTGCAGCTTCCTCTTGAATGGAATCTTTGGCTCTGGCAAGGACATGTTGAATATAGTGAATATACAGTAGTCATAATTTGGCAGGATATGGTTCCATGTGGTTTCAAGAAGACAATGTTAAATGTAAGGGTGGTTCTATATATAGTACTACTCAAATACACCAAATGCGCAATGTACATGAACTTAATAGTGGACCACAAATGTACCCATAAATGAACCTTACTCAAACCAAATCATTAACTACGGTTTGTTTGTGGGTCTTTTTAGGTGGGTCTCATTTGGGGTGTTCACATATAACCATTATATAGGCACAAAACCACTTAGTGTGCTCAAATGAACTAGGTGTGAAAAGGGTTAGTTCACCCAAAAATGACAATTCTGTCATCATTTACCCACCTTCATGTCGTTCCAAATCTGTAAGACATTAGTTCATCTTTGGAACGCAAATAAAGATCCTTTTGATGAAATCTGAGAGCTTTCTGTCCCTCCATAGACAGCCCACACAACTGAAACTTTGGCGCTTCAAAAAGTTCATAAAGAGATCGTAAAACTAATCCACATGAATTGAGCAGTTTAGTCCAAATTTTCTGAAGAGACTCGATCGCTTTATATGATGAACAGATTGAGTTCAGGCTTTTATTTACATATAAACATTCATCAGCTCAGTTGTGGTAAACGGAAGCTCAAACACGCTTGATTGACGTGTGCGAGAACCAATGAGGTTCATTCTTGCGTGTTACTCAGCATGTTTGAGCTTCCGCAAGAGGTTTGTTCTTGCGCATCAAGCAGGTTCAGTTGAGCTTCTGTTTATGTTCGCTGATCAATGTTTATATGTGAATAAAAGCCTAAATTAAATTTGCTCATCGTATAAATTGAGTCTCTTCAGAAAATTTGGACTAAACCGTTCAATTAATATGGATTAGTTTTATGGTCTCTTTATGAACTTTTTAAAGCGCCAAAGTTTCAATTGCATGGGCTGTCTATGGAGGGACAGAAAGCTCTCAGATTTCATCAAAAATATCTTCATTTGCGTTCCGAAGATGAACAAAAGTCGGTAACACTTTATTTTAGGTTTTTTTAACTAGTTGCTTATTAGCACTTATTAAGCATATATTAATGCCTTATTCTGCATGACCTTATTCTACATTCTTAATCCTACACAATACCTAAACCTAACAACTACCTTACTAACTATTAATAAGTAGTAAATTAGGAGTTTACTGAGGGAAAAGTCGTAGTTAATAGTGAATACATGTTCACTATACTAAAGTGTTACCCAAAAGTCTTACAGGTTTGGAAAGACATGAGGGTGAGTAATTAATGACAGAATTTCCATTTTTGGGTGAACTAATCCTACAAGTGACATCAGCAATGAATATAAGACTAAAAAAAATAAAGCTGGCCATCAAATTAAATAAACACATTTTTGACTTTATATGATGTTTAATATGTTTGTATCCAACAGATAGGCCTAGAGTATGCCTCTGGCTCATCAGCTTCAAGTCAATCATCTGAAATCTGAACATGTTTACACAAAAACAGCTATAAATGTCATGAACTTCACACTCTTAATCCCTACACAGGGACGTCACTGCAGTAGTGGACTGGCATTCGGCTAAGTTTCTGTGACCTTTCTCTAAGGTTCCTGTGGCATGAAAGTCGAGATTAAGACCAAGGAACAAGGTAGCAAAACACTATTGCTACACTTCTGGCTAAAAAAAAAAATTCTGTATACATACAGAACATATACATCTGTGAAAATCATTGTCTTATTGTAGGCTTAGTTAACAGAGAATTTGGAAACAGATAAATGTTTGGATATCACTTGGAAAGTCACCCACATAAGGGCGTTAGAAGTGAGTTTGCAACTAGCCATCATAACAACTGTGAACTAATCGTCACCAGCAGAAAATAGGTGTAATGCTACACCCTGTTCGGACACTTGCAAGCACTTTGCTAAGCAGAGAATGAGCTGGAAGGCAAAGATGACTGTCATTAGTTGATACAATTTCAGTTTAATGGTTGGTGGTTTAATAGGGCCAACTGTATTTTAACATGATCATTATTGTGCTGACGTAGTGCTCCAATCTGTCAGACTCTATAAAATAATGATACTCACTGACTGATACATAATTTGTAAACTACTTGTGTAGTTCTAAAGGGAAACTTTCATCATGATTGCACTTTCATTATGAACTCAAGATTCATAATGTTCTATTTACACTTAGACACTTTTACTGATTGGCTATAGCTTTTGGAAAAGACCAACCCTCCAAGACACATTTGAGACACATAACTAAAACCACCTCAGCTAATTATGAATGCATCTGGTTGTTCAAGCCACAAGCGAAAAACTTCTTCTTCCAGAAAGGACTATGGAAGTTTGCAAGCCTCAAACAATAGACAGGGCAAGAAGAATGTTCAACAAAACGTTTTTATGTCCCACATTAGCATCATCTTCTAAACGTATGTGGTCCTCAAGATAAGGGAAAATAAGGCAGAAGTACAATGAAAGTATCTTAAGTAATTTCAGGATGTTTCAGAACACATTTATGACAAAGGGTTCTAAAAATATGGCTTCTTGTCAAAAAAAGTGTTCCTGTGGCTCAGTTTACCCCAGGATAGGGGTAAGTTGCAACATCTGAATGTAAACTGACCATCTAACTGAATCTGAATCAAACCCAAGTGAAATTGTAAAGATAATTTACCTCTTTTAAAAACTAATTTAATAATCAAATTTCCTTTTACAAATACTCTAACTTAAACAACATAAAACCAACCAATATCTTTAATTGTTTGCATTTCTGAAACAGAACTGTTAAACACCAAAGATAAAGTCAGATAAACTAAACCAGTTGTGTAATATTACACATTCAGGGGATGGCTCATCTTACCCCACTCTCCCCATACTGTAAATATTCAATCTGATAGCAAATGGATGAATTAAGATGCATAAATTGACAAAATATAAATACCTCCAGGCATTATTCTTACCTTTGACAATCACTAGCACAGCGCTATAGGTCTGTCCAGCCATGTTGGATGCATTGCAGGTGTACAACCCATTATCACTCTGTTTGCAGTAGAGCACCTTGAGGATGAAGTTCTCAGCCTGGTCCTCATACATAACATGTCTACGGCCCTCGCTGATGTTCCCCCCATCCTTCCTCCAGATGATCTGAGGTTTAGGATGGCCTGTGACGAAACAGCTAAGCTTTGCATGTTTACCCTCGGTCACAGTGCATGTTCGGGTAAACACGCCTTTGGGCAACATGCTGGTTAAGGCCGAAAACCTCTGCTCCTGATCACAGGCATGTCCCGAGCTTCCAAGTTCCTCTGTGATCATGGAAGAAGATGCTGTGAGCGAGGCTGAGGAACTTTCCATGGTGCGGTAGAAAGAGATATCCTTCCGCATCTCTTCTTTCCGCTTCTGCATGTGGGAGAGGAGGGATGTGCTCTTGTCTGCATTGAGGAGACAGGTATCTTGGAGGTCCACCACCAGAGTAGCAGCGGACTGAGAGCGGCCAATGGAGTTCTGCGCACGGCAGGTGTAGGTACCACTGTCCAAGCTCCTGGCGCTCTGGATCCTCAAGGAGCTGGATTCATTTTCTGAGGTTATCTTGATGCGATTGGTCTCACCCAGGTAGCGGCCATCCTTTTCCCAATCAAAGTTGGGTGCTGGATGGGCTGCCACACGACAATAGAAGGTAACATCACCTCCTAGACCCACGCGGGTGGAGACAGGCTTCACTATAAACACTGGAGCACGCTCTATCACAGTTTCTGGCAATCCCACCTTCAGGGTCACAGCTGCATATGCCTCTCCGACACTGTTCTTGGCACGACATATGTACTGACCGCTGTCTTCTAGAGTTAGATCGTAGATGGTAAGTCGGTAAACGTCACCATCCTCGACTGTTTTAAAGCGCCCCCCTGCAGAAAGAAGCAGTTTGTCTTTCTCCCAGGTTACTACAGGTACAGGGTTTCCCACAATAGTGCAACTGAGGGAGGCATCTCGTCCCACACTCAGCGAGAAGGCCTTGGGTCGAGTTAGGAAGCGTGGAGCCCCACCAAATAGATTCTGATCCATTACTGTTCACTGTAGAGATAAAACAACAATGCACTTTAATAAGAGTAAACATTGTGCTTGATGCATACAGGAGAAACATAAGAACTTGAGATTATAAAGTTTTATATATTTGCACCCTGTCACCATTACATCTTGCTACTCAACTCCAGGACATTTCTGGAAAGCTGGTCCTGAAATTAGTATACTGTGAGTCAGTTTGAAAATTCTGCTAATGACAAATAACCATGTCAAGGATCCTGAAATAGGCATTTTGAGAAATGAGAGATGCCTACTTTTAGAGATGCTCACTCAAAGCTCTCCAGTTTCCCACCACAAATTACACTGAACAAAATTATAAACGCAACACTTTTGTTTTTACCCCCATTTTTCATGAGCTGAACTCAAAGATCTAAGACTTTTTCTATGTACACAAAAGGCCTATTTCTCTCAAATATTGTTCACAAATCTGTCTAAATCTGTGTTAGTGAGCACTTCTCCTTTGCTGAGATAATCCATCCACCTCACAGGTGTGGCATATCAAGATGCTGATTAGACAGCATGATTATTGCACAGGTGTGCCTTAGGCTGGCCACAATAAAAGGTGCAGTTTTATCACACAGCACAATGCCACAGATGTCGCAAGTTTTGAGGGAGTGTGCAATTGGCATGCTGACTGCAGGAATGTCCACCAGAGCTGTTGCCCGTGAATTGAATGTTAATTTCTCTACCATAAGCCGTCTACAAAGGCATTTCAGAGAATTCTCAGGGAAGCTCATCTGCATGCTCGTCGTCCTCATCGGGGTCTCGACCTGACTGCAGTTTGTCGTCGTAAACCGACTCGAGTGGGCGAATGCTCACATTTGATGGCGTCTGGCACTTTGGAGAGGTGTTCTCTTCACAGATGAATCTCGGTTTTTACAGTACAGGGCAGATGGCAGACAGCGTGTATGGCGTCGTGTGGGTGAGCGGTTTGGTGATGTCAACGTTGTGGATCGAGTGGCCCATGGTGGCGGTAGTGTTATGGTATGGGCAGGCGTATGTTATGGACAACGAACACAGGTGCATTTTATTGATGGTATTTTGAATGCACAGAGATACCGTGATGAGATCCTGAGGCCCATTGATGTGCCATTCATCCATGACCATCACCTCATGTTGCAGCATGATAATGCACACCCCCATGTTGCAAGGATCTGTACACAATTCCTGGAAGCTGAGAAAACATCCCAGTTCTTGCACGGCCAGTATACTCACCGGACATGTCACCCATTGAGCATGTTTGGGATGCTCTGGATCGGCGTATACGACAGCGTGTTTCAGTTCCTGCCGATATCCAGCAACTTCGCACAGCCATTGAAGAGGAGTGGACCAACATTCCACAGGCCACAATCAACAACCTGATCAATGCGAAGGAGATGTGTTGCACTGCGTGAGGCAAATGATGGTCACACCAGATACTGACTGGTTTTCAGTATCTGAAAACCCCCCCAATACAGTAAAACCGCACATTTTAGAGTGGCCTTTTATTGTGGCCAGCCTAAGGCACACCTGTGCAATAATCATGCTGTCTAATCAGCATCCTGATATGCCACACCTGTGAGGTGGATGGATTATCTCGGCAAAGGAGAAGTGCTCACTAACACAGATTTAGACAGATTTGTGAACAATATTTGAGAGAAATAGGCTTTTTGTGTACATAGAAAAAGTCTTAGATCTTTGAGCTTAGCTCATGAAAAATGGGGTCAAAAACAAAAGTGTTGCGTTTATAATTTTGTTCAGTGTAGTATAGATAATAGTTGATTGAATGACTCTAGTATATAAACCTCGTTAAAAGTATGGCTTTTTTGAGAATCCAACTTTTACTATGTATCTGTCAGGTGACACTACACAAGCATCCACATGATATACTGTAATAATGCCACAGTGTTACACGCATGCAAGTTCAACAAAATTCAGGAAATATATCTGTGTAGTGCAGGACAAGCCATTGATATATTTGGTCTATTTTTAGAGGAAAACTACTGTGAATTTAAAGGGACTAAAAGTTATGTTTAGGGGCACACTAATAGATGACCTCAAAGCAAATGGACATAGATTAAAAGTCACAAACCACAGGGAAATTTAACATTGTTCACTTTTGACAGAACTTTACACAGAAAAACAAATGCAAAAAACCTGGAAAATCGTATATCTGGCATGAGTACTAATAATGACCTACATCTCTAAAAAAAAAAAAAAAAAGGTCAACAACTTAAAGCTACTACCTCCAACAGAACAGTGGCTAATTTAGTGAAATCTGCCTGCAGAAAGTCAGATTTACTGACGAGGTGAAATTCCAGTATTACAAAATGAAACAAAAGGATGTTGGTCTTTGAAAAGCATGACATTTGCCATCTCTGACACCTCACTACCCTGAGCTGCCTGTCCCAAAAATAACCTCAGCTGTCGGGCTCCGTCTGCAGTATGTCCATTTGTAGAAGAGATCAGACCCGCTGTGTGATAGGACATGTATGCTTTTGTCAATGGCATTTTTGACCGTACTATAAATTTAGTTTCAAAGAGCGACAGAAGTTTTCGTCTGGGTGAATCACACTTTAAGGAAAAAAAAAAAAAGTTGAATTGAAATCGTTTTCACAGTTCACAACAATGTAATGTTTAAATTTATACTTAATGCGACACAAATAATAAAGAAACGTAATCAATTCAAACTCGTTGAATTTGCGACATTTCTCTAATAAAATAAAAACTAATCGTTTAAAAAGCAAGAAAGAAGTCTTCCCTCAGTTATTTTACCTTTTACTATATATATAAATATAAAAAAACCGACTCCTTTTTACCTTTTTCTCCTCAAGCTAGACCGGTGCAGATGTTCATAAATATCCGATGTTGGCATGCGAAAATATCCGCGTGAAAACAGGTAAATTCCGTGAACTGTAGAAGAGGACAGTGTGTTTTATCCCTCAGTGTCTTTGCTTTCTGTGTGACGCTCTTCTATCTGTCCAACCTCCCGTTGAAAATAGATCCGTCACTTACCGGAGCGAATGTCTGTCTGAGGTGAAGTAACTGTTATTGTTGAACAGCCGCCTCACAGCAACCTGTATGGCAATCCGTTTTAACAGCTTAGGCAGTTTCCCCAACTAAGCACCAATCTATTTTTAAGTTATTAAAAAAAACTATTGTTTTATTTACTTCATGCAGTAACAAACTGCACATTATTATTACATTCGATGAGCTCGAGGTATTACAAGCTATTGCAGTACTTTTGACTAGTGCATAGATATATGCATATATAGTGCAATAATAAAATAATAATTATATATATACATATATATATATATATATATATATATACACACACACACACATACATACATACATGAAAACTATAATATAACTTTAATAATACCAAACTTTGCATAAAGATGATTTTCAACTATGTTATGAATGATATACCACTTTGCTTTATACAATATGTGTGTAAAATGGCCATAAATGTATCTATCGCTGTATCTAATTTGCATAATGTGTTTTGGGGCATCATGTAGTGAAACAAGAAATGTAATAATGGGAGTAATAATTGTCAAGATTTTCATAATAATATCTAACGTTTCATAGGAATATTGATATATCATTTCTTTACCTATTCACTTGTTGTGTCTCCCAAAATGCATAATAAACATGCTTTAAGTCCCGGTGTCCTCTACAGTGGACATGTATGAAATAGATGCCCTGTTTCATAACAGAAAGTCATATTTTGATTTGAAACCCCATAACATTTTCCTGAGATGTTGATTTATAACAAACAATTTGAAAATTAGTCAGATTTAAATGATAATTACAAAATATTATCATATTAACAGCCAAAGAGAGGGAGTGGTCATGGTGAAACTGCCAAGCATTTGATATCTCTGAAAAGCCCTGAATGTGCTCTTTACAGGACATCCAGACTTAAAACGGTGACACAAAAGGTCTAAAGGGCTAAAATATGTCCCCTACAAAGGACAAAACTCCATAGCTGGGTGTCAGAAGGATATATATATATGAAATTTGGTCTGTTTCAAAGTTTGTGGCAGTTTATCCAGACATTTTTATATATATTCTGATTCATCTGCACTAGTTCATTGCTCAATTTACTAATAATGATCTCCCTCACAAACCCTTGTGACGGTTTAGTTATTCCTCTACTGGTTGTCTCATATTTTCCTGAAAGGATAGCGGGTCTTTCCCTTTATCTGTTCCAGTGTGCCTGTTGATTGACAGCAGCAGATAGGCCGTGCTCACATTTAAAACTGCCTGAAACTCAAGCAGTGGGATCAGTCGAACTCTTTGGTGGTAAGGATCATTTTGAGCTCAGGCTCTCTGCTGCTTTTGGTTGCAAACGTGCCGCTTTCACAGTCCTGGTTGGTTTTAATGTAACAAGAATGCTTAGTGCTTGTACTGCAATGCATATATAACCGTCTGGTTATGCCATGTTTCTTTAATCAGAACTAGTTCTGTTTAAACTTTATTAACTACTTTACATGTTCCCTGCATGGCAACAGATAGATTCCATCTTGCCGCAAGCTCCTTAAGATACATACAGCTCACTGATGTATGCCATATATATACAGAACACTATAAATATATAATACAGAACAGAAGTTGTTTCTAAATATAAAGTGAGAAGGTTTACTAATTTTAACTTGGAGCCAAATATATAGTGTTTTAGCAACAAGATATAGTGGGGATGTGGGGTGGTACATTTTTTCCCACCATCTACTATACTTCATCCAAACATTCCATTCCGTGTGCTAAATACTTTTATCCTCTTTTTCTCAAATAGATTTTATATAATGCATTAAAAAAAAAAACAAAAAAAAAAAACAACCTTATTTAAAAGTATTGACAGCCCAAATGAATTAATAGAGTTAACATTTTAATTCTGAGCTTAATAAATGTAATATTCATGTAATATTATTAATGGATTTGAATTGTTATTCAGCTATGTGGAAATGTTGGCCCTCTACTGGTCAGGCAGAGAAATTATATAGTTTTTTTTGCTCTAGAATAACTTAAATAAATGTAAGAAAACACTAAAGCACACAGCTTCTCTCATTAAAAACACACAAATTACCATTTAGACATTTGTGTGGCCATTAATAGTTTAATATCCATAATGTGTATAAAATATATATTTAAAATATAGGACTTTTTTTCAAATTATTTTTCAAATACTCTTAAAATGTTCTTCATTACAAAAATCCCTTTTTGCAGATTCATTTGGTAAGAAACAACCAATAAAGGTTGAATGAAGCAGCATATACTTGAATAACAACAAAAAAAACATGACTACTGGAAAAAGTCATCACAAAATACAGCATTATTAATTTCAGTAAATCACAGTATGCTGTCAAGTAAACATTACAAGATTTCTCTAGGGTCTCAAAGATGAATGCACCCATAACCAGTCCAACAGTCTGAAGGTTCACGCCTCTTTGAGTTTGATGAGCTCCCATTGGCCACCTCCACACAGTCGCAGCATGACATCATGATGCTGTTTAAAGAGCACAAATTTAAAAAAATCTATGTATAGTAACCATATAAAAGTTCACAGTAATGTTTGTGGTGTTGTGTTAGTGAATGTGAAAAGGTCATTGATCATCACCTTTTCCAGAGTGCTACGGTGACCCAGACTGATGAGGGTCATTCCCAGCTGCTTACAGGCCTTATAGAGCTGCCCCTCGGCCTCCTCTGTCAGAGCGCTAGTGGCCTCATCCAGGACTAAATCAAACAGCATGTTTTACTCACGACACAGGTCACACGAATGGGATAATCTGACTGATTATAGCAATTAAAACTACAGGAGATTTGATGAGACTATGCAGGAACTGACCTGCATATTTGGGCTGCAAGTAAAACAGTCTAGCAAAGCAAAGCCTCTGCATTTCTCCTGGTGATAAAACATCATCCCTGTAAAAAAAAAAAAAAAGAGGAGGGAATCCCATTTTTATGTTTTTAAAACACCCAAATTAAAGGCACACTAAGTAAATGTTCTCCGCTAGAGGTCGCTTATTCAAAACAAAGGCATAGCTTGATGCTGCTTTGATTTTGCGGAATCATGGGATGTGTTGTCTTCACGTCTGGAAAAGGAATCGGGACAGAAATCTTGTTCATAGATGAGATTAGTAACATTACTGTATTATGAAGCAGAGCAGTGAGCGAGGCCGCTGGAGCAGTTACTAATGAGAGACGAGCGCGACACGCGTCTCGAGAGCAGGGGGACTTTTATTATGCTGCAGTCGCCGCTTCCGCTTCTTTCAGTCATGTGTATGTGGGGTAAAGCAGCGCTGTTTATCATATTAGACACATTTGTGTGTTGAAAGTTGTTATAATGCTACTCTGCGTTCGCTTGGCAGCTACTATGAGACACTTGTTGCACACTGCAGTAAGCTAGATCGAGATTAGGCATGGTAAAACATGGTACTCACTGTTAATCAAGAAAACGAGATTTAAACAACAAGACTTACTGTGTTGAGCTATATAACATGATTAGTTTTCTGTCGATGAATGTATCCAAACAGTGGCACACCTGTCTAATAAAACACACATTAAAGCATCTTTGGTGTTTCCATGGTTTCTACAAAATAAAACCGGAAACCGAGGGTAACGTGGGTATGATGTCATTGATAGGCGACGCACGGACCGCGTCCTGGTTAAAATTGCTTTTTTTCTCTGGATTTAAACATTCTTGGAAACATTTGGGATAATGTAAGTACACAAGTCAACAAAATATATAACTGTTCTAGTGGTTTTTGGATATTTTAATCCAAAAATCTTACATATTGTGCCTTTAATACTAATTTCTCACCAGTTCCAGTTCACTTGTGTATCCAGTCCTCCGATTCTGGTCAGAAGATTCGACTGACATACAAAAAACACAAAGACATGCTGCTTATAAAACAGGTTTAAAAGACAGCAAATTATTAAGAGGAAGTGTGAGGAACATATTTTAAAATCAATTATAGACATTACTGAGGCAGATCAGTCTTACCAAACCAACAAGTTTCAGGTATTTCAATATTCTTTCATCATCTATAGACTCTAGAAGAAGAATTTATATTGGTTAAAAGTGTGAAATGTCATCATAATTTATATTTACAACATCAGAAGTGTGTTGTTTAATTGGCTCGCAAATGTCTTCAAGATCTTGATACATTTGCATTGGATTATATAATAAGGCAAGTTTATTTATATAACACATTTCATACACAAAGTACATTACATACACATATTTGAGGTATATGATTCTATTATTTAAACAATGCATATCAGTAGGTTTTTTAAAATGAGGTTCATCTGTACCTGAGGAAGGATATATATCCTTTAATGGATAGATAACCTACAAGGGAACACCAGCAAATTAGTGTCACAATCAAAAAGATATATGTTTGATACATTGTATTTTTTTCTTCTCTCACCTGTTCTCTGAGAGTGCCATCAGTAAGATATGCTTTCTGTGGCAGGAAGAGCACACCCCTCGGTCCAAAACATGTGGTCATATCCACAGATCCTGAAAAAGAGGAAAGCAGTATGATTAAAAAAATCAGATTTGTTCATCTGCATCTGATCGTTTCATCTCTGTCGTACCGTTGCATGGTTCCCACAGGCCGTTGAGGACCCTCAGTAGGGAGGTCTTCCCTGTTCCCGTGTTTCCCACCACAAGCAGGTGCATTCCTTGACTGATCTTTAGGGTCAGATCCTTCACCAGCAGCTCCTCTGAGCTGGGTGATTTATAGGAGAGATGATCCAGCACAAACGCAGTGTCTGCTGGGACACTGTGAAGCTCCCAATCACTGATGGAGAATTATTATAATTGTTAACAAAATTGCTAACAACAATGATAATCATAATAGTAAAGCTTTACCATGCCAATTTAAATCTTTACTGTGCATCATTATTTTCGTTAACTAAAACCATAAAAGAATAAAAACATGAACTGTGAACCTATATATATATATATATATACACACACACACACACACACATAAATATATATATACACACACACGTAAAATGTAAATTCATGTCCCTTTTACACTTATTGTTACTGTTACACATTTTCTTGGTTAAATAAACATTACATAAAAAAAAGAGAGACCACATACAATTATATTTTGTATTTGTACACTATGTAATGTTCTATTTATTAAAACCATTTTTAAATCTCAAAGTTTTTACATTTTTACATAATAAAATAATAACTAAAGGCAGTAACAATTTAAATAACTAATGTTCAGCTGTTTTTTAATAGTTTTAATTTAATAACTTATTTTCTTCGAGCTTGGTAAACACTGGTCACAGACATGAAGATGTTCATGCCGATTCAAGAACGTGCCCGAAAACAAGAGGCGGGATTTATCTCAAGAACCAATCATATCCAATCATAGCGAGATGGAGGCTTTGCCTCCTCTCACGTGACTTTCCCCCATTCATTCTCGATTACCCCCAATCAAACTCACCGCATGCTTTAGGGGATCTGTTTAAAGTCAATGAGCTCAAGGGAGGCAAGCCTCCTGCTGTAACTTTACCTGTGGGTGTCGCTGTTGGACAGAGTTACTTTATAAAAATGAGTGACTTTTACACTTTTTAATATCACATTTTGTAATATTTGCATTGTTTTATTTTTGTAATATTGATTATTTTCTCATCCAGTTTTTTTGAGGCACTGCCTCGCTTCCTCCTCAGAGGAAACAAAGACTACTCTTTCTAAGCTAAATCTAAGCTACTTTCAATTAGTTTCATTTACCTATTTCACTTTCAATCATTCAATTACCTGTAAGATTCATCCTTTGACAGTAGATCATACTGCTCATGGTCATACTGTTTCTTGGCAATGTCTGCCATCACTTCCCGCAATTCTCCAATTCTGGAACCAAAGGAAAGATCATTTTTTACTATTTTTTAGCTAACCAATAAGCAATCATAACAATAATGCACAATAAAATATGCTTTTAATCAGTCTTGTTCAGACTGTAGACAAATCAGATTTCTCCTCAAATCAGATCTTTTCAGGCAGACTGTCCAAAATATTAAACGCAAAGTGATCAAATAAGATGTGTGAGTCCAGAACGGAAAAAAAGAGCTGCATCATCTCGCTCTCCAAATAAGTGCGCTGTCGAGTCGCGTGCAGAACTAAGACTAAGACTGGTATATATTGCGATGGTCTGTGCTGTAGCCATGGCCGAAATCTTTGGACATACCGTTTGAACTACCTCCAAATGTGGTTTGAATAAGATTTGCAAAAAATCTGATTTTTGCTGGCAGTCTGAACATAGCCTCAGTGGATCTCACCTGTGCGTGTATCCAGCGACATCAGAGACTGTGGTTGAGAGATCTATGAGCTGGGTGAGGCAGTTTATCAGATAGATACAGACGAAAGCATTCTGAAAGAGACACATGATTAACATATTGTGGACAGCTGAGATTCACGCAGAGCAGAAGCACTTGTTTTTGTCTTTATGTTCAGCCACATTAAATACAGTTTGAAGGAACTCACCTTGCTGACAAGAGCACTCAGTTCTCCGGGTGTCAGGCCCTCATACTGTCCAGCAAAGATGGGGATCGCGATGACTATATAGCTGAGGATACTGCCTAGATAGTCAAAGGTGTTTACCCCGACTTTAAAGAAACAAAACAATAAGCATTTGTAAAGGACTTTATTATTTTAAACTAGGTTGATAAGGCAGCTTAATGCCTGAAAAATTACACTTTTTGGCTGAAGACGGTTCAGAGTCAAATGCATGAAATGAGATTTCTCTTCTGCCGCTGTATATTTTCAGTAACAATTGTGATGAATATTACACATTTTTTATATCCTTTGTAATCTTCTGAATTCTCTCTTACTGTAAAGCCAGAGCTCTTTGTTCATCAGGCTTCTCTGAGTGGATAAGAGCATCTGCAGCCTTCGGTCGGTCCGCATGTGTTCCACCTTCCCTGCCCTGAGCAAAAACATAACAAATGCTCTCCTGCTCTGTGATTTGATAATATGTATAGTTTTCAATGCAGGCAGAAATACTAAAAGTGCACACGAACCTGTAGAAAGCAGCAGATTCTGCGTTCACTCTAATTTGCATGTGTTTAAACCTGGAAAGACATTCGACAAGCCAAACAGAACTGCTGAAATACTGCTGCATTCATTCAAAGAATAAGATGCAACGGCAACTATTAATATGTGACGTCTGCTTCAGCATCTCTGAATGTAATTTAGATTTCTCTTGTTTTGTATAGGTTTACCTAAAATCTCCTTCCAGCTTTTCTTGCTCAACCAGCATGGACACGATGGGTCCTATCAAGATCTTGTTGATGATTGTTCCAGCCACAAAGTATCCGAAGATGCTAACAAATCCAATCCAGCCCGCACTACAGCACCAAAAAGGTAAGAAAAAGTTACCCTATAAAATCTTTCGATGCAAAACTAGAGGGATACAAGAATATTTAATAACACTTTGCTTAAAGCCTTTATGTATAATGCATTAGGTATTGATAATGTACAATATAATGCATATTATAAGTTAAAATGCATACATTTAAAATTAGTTGTTTGTCATGTGTTTTAATGCATTATACTTTCTAACAATGAATAGATAAGTATTATAATGTATTATAACTTGGTAACAATTATCCATGAGATCATACAATGCATTATAAGGTGCATTACAAAGCATAATTAATGCATTTAAAATACTTTTTTTAATGTATTATACTTAAATGCTTTAAGTAAAGTGTCCAGAATATTTTACTGCCATTAACTGCCACTGATGAAAATACACAATGATTAGGTTCAGATTCTGCAATTACAAACACAAACACAAAAGTGCAGCAGCATCTCTCTGACCTGTTGAAGCACTGATAGGTGTAGTAGGTGACCGTGAACGGAGAGATGAGAAGTCGACTCGCCATAGTGCTCATCTGCTTACATAACCTCTCTACGTCCTGACTGATGCGCTGGTCTCTTTACGTGACACAAACACAAAATAAACCATTAACAGAGTATATTTAATTAAGTTTTCTTAAGTAATTAAGTGTAACAAATGTTGTGTGAATACATTACGGGTTGTCGATGTCTTTGCACAGTACATTGAGGGTGTAGTAAACACGTCCCTTGAAGTATGTGTTATGGATTTCTTCAGTTAAAGACTTTCTCCAGCTGACATACAGCAGACTGGAGATGTACTGGTCTAGACTCTTCAGCTAAGGAACAGATATATTATTAATTAGTCATTTATTAGGAATCCCTGATTGGATATTTAGCTGATGCTTTTATCAAAAGCAAGCTCTGGATATTTTTACTCCATATGGATTAACCTAACAGCCTGTCACACAACAGTAATAAATGCGACAACAGCCAGTCAGTGTATGTCACTAGTAATTAGTAGTTTCTGCGTGTCTCTGTGTGAATGAACAGTGCGGTCTGATACACAAATTTATACAATCTGCCACAGTGTTGCCAAGTCCGTGGTTTTCCCGTGGAATTGGGCTACTTTAACACTGCATTCACACGGGGCGTCTGCGTTAACGCTTTTCATTTACTTTGAATGGGTGACGTCATGCGTTGCCGAACAGAATTGTGGGTTCTGTTGCAATTTTTCAACTTTTCAAGCGCCAACGCATGCGTCAGCCAATCAGATCACAGACGCTAGCCAATCGGAAAGTAATGTGATTGGCTGTTGTACTATGACGGTCGCGTCAGCTCAAGCTTCAGACACGCCCTCTGTCAAGCGTTGACGCATGTGCATGCAGCGTTTCACTGTTGCGCAGGTTGTTTTTCATGTCCGCGGGTTGAGGCGGCCCCAAATAACATGATATTTAGCGCCATTATTTAGCACCATGGTATGCTAATTTTACCAGTGTAACCCTGCAAAATAAGTGGATTTTACCCCCCGGAATGCGATTGTCCTAGTTTTGGGCTAGTTTTGAGTAGCAATTGGGCAGGTTTTGTTGTGAAAACCTGGCAACCCTGTCGTCTCAATATATGAGGACATGAACACGTGAACTTGAACCTGAATGAAGCTGCGTTGAGAGTTACTCATAGACCGTAAAAAAATATGGATGTAGTGTCTGTGACGTCACCCGTAGATTTCTGAAGAGAAAATGAGGCCGCTGCAATCTTAGCAGCACGTCACCGCACGTCACTCCCGGATAACTGAAAATGGGCAAAGAGGCGGGATGTGGTTGGAACTGAGGTGCCTGGTTACTGAAACCACGCCCGCCTAGCTCGACGTGATCATGTTATCAGGCTAAGGAGCTAGCTATCTATTTCAGATACTATCTAAAATATTAATAATACCAAGTTATATCATTTGAAAGTTCTAAATGTTTACTGTCAATATATGGTGTCTTTTTTACAGATGCTTCAGCACCAGTAATTGTAATTTGTGTCGGGTATGCAAATAACAATATGCAAAATCAAACGGGACTTCATACCTTTATAATGAAAAAGCGGTCGCGAGATGAATACAATCTGTTGCACTTGGGTAAAATGTCCATTGAAAAACAAAAAACAGTACTTTTTGTCCACAAAAGCATTAAATCCTGCTGTAAAGTTGGCCATTTTAACATGGGACTCAGTGAGATTCTGCTCTCTTTTAGAGCCTGTCTCTAGTGGCCAGTCGATGAAATGCAGTTTAAGTCACTTCCGTATTGGCTTCAGGAGAAACTGGGGGAGGTTGCCGCTTGGAGTTACTTCACAAGGTTTCATTTGAGAAAAACTATCGTCAAACACACACTGAAAGTGAAACTAAAACTGAAAAATCAAAATAAAAGTTCAGTTTAACTTCAAGAATTTATGACAGAAATATATCAGAAATATATAAAATGTACTTCTCAAAGTAATAATAATAATAATAATAATAATATTTCTAAGGAATATCACACAACCAAGCTATCCATGTTTTAAATTTTTACAATTCTGTTGTACAGCATCTTATTTGACAAAAAAAAAAAAAAAAATCAATGTTTTGTTGTAAATTAATTGTTATATTATCATTTCGTTACATTTTTAAAAGCTTAATTAAATTGTAAAAGTTTATATAAATTTGTATTAAATCATAAAACACAGAATCCCCCCCAAAAATGAAATGGAAAACACAGAATTTAGGGAAAAATGAAATGGATTTCATAGGGCCCTAAATAAAAAAGGTAGCTATTATGTGGAGTTTAAATGTGAACAAACAATTTACATGTTTACATTCATTCTCAAAGTGTAACAAATATGTGGAAAGCATTTCCTTCCCTATTAATGGTAAATGAATATTGTGATAAATATCGATATCGTATAATATGGAAAAAAAAATTCAGTCAACCTTTTTTTTTTTCAGTCATACTTTGAGGGTATTTACATTTATGCATTTGGCAGATTCTTTTATTTGAAGAAACTTACACTGCACTGAATGTGCACATTTTTATCCGTTTACACATGTTCAGTTTGATGGGAATCAAACCCATGATCTTTGCATTGCTAGTGCCATACTCTATTGTCTTGAGCTTCAAGACATAATACAAGGGCTAGAGTAACCAAGTAACTAGTAACTAGTTAGCAGATGCTGTTACCTGAAGCGACTTGCAGAAAACTATATACTGTACATACAAGACTAAACTCACTATTGAATTAATCAGGATGAGCACAACCGCAGACACCACCAGATCTTTGAACTTCCCATAGCTCTTCTCAGACAAAACCTCGTAGAACTGACTCGGAATGAGACCCACTTGATAAATCACAAGTTGGACTAAAATAAAAGAAAAATACATTAAACAAACAGAGAGAGAGAGAAGACAAAACAAGCCTTCATAAGGACCACAATGGAGACAAGTTTTTAACTTTAACTTTCCTTGACAAATGAGTGTATTTCACTACTTTTTTTTTGTCTAATGGGTCAAATCAAACCTAGTACAGGTGTTAAAAGTTTATCACCTGAAAGTGTGACTCCAAGAAGCGTCATGAACATTCGGGCACTCTGGTTGGACCAGGATGGGAAGAGGATCTTCAGAATGCTGCAGAACCTTTGCAGAAACCTCCAGTCTAGCTTTGGTCTTGAGAGAAAAAACACATCCACACAACTCGAGTCAACTAGTTACAGCAGTTTAATAGTTTAATTAACATGTAGGGCTCAAAATGGCATCAAGACTGGCCTGGACACAAAAACAGCCACATTTCTTGTATTCTATGACATAGATCTCTTATGATAGAAGATATATGGAGATGTCAGTTTAGGTCTTACCTTTTCACAGTGCTGTTCTTCATAGGTGGCATGGTGAAAGTTTGGTAAAGGTATAATGAGACCTTCCGACTGTCAAATCTTCCCTTTTTTGATTTTGCTTATTTCAAGCTCTTAGACGAGTTTATTGGATGGGTTTTGGGTTCAAAGTCTAAAACAGCATATGACAGCGTCTTAAACATGATTTAGTTAAATCTGACAAACGCTAGTTATAAACAAAGACACCTGACGTTTAGCTTTACAGTCAATTAATAGCGATAACATCATATGCGATCCCTGATAATGATGTTGTTGCGCCGTAATAAATTAATAAGGCGTTACTTTATTTCAATAGTTATTTCATATTACATGCAGGGTCACATGTACACAAACGTTTCTTCGTTTACGTCTAGACGCTGTCGGGTGCTCCGCTGCCACCTGCTGTACAGGAAAGTTTATGACAGGACTGCCTGAATGCATTAATGTACTCATAAACAAATAAATAAACAATAACGCTAACAGAAATAAATATTTTATAGCATGTGTTAATTGTGGTTAATTTATCTTAGTCTGCATTAATTTAAGGTAATGTATAAACCTTTTAATATTAAAAAATGTATTAGTACTGTACGTAGAAATATGTAGAAACATTAAAAAAAGATTGTTAAAATGCCTAACCTGAAAATGTGTTGACAATTCTTCAATTGTCATGCCAATACAGTTGAAGTACATTGACAATTAATTTATTATTAAAAATAAATTGGATGAATAAAAAAAAAAAAAGTCAAGTATATAATGAAGGCACATTGTAACTGAAAGGTTTGAGGTTCGAAATGTATATATTTTTTTTTTATTCTGGCATGATTTTATAACCTCATTTATCAACATAGTGCAAAACGGTATTAAAATTATGTGTAGAAGTCGTTGCTTTGTTATAAGAAAGAATGTCTGGAAAATTTTTTATTGATGTCATTTGGAGTAACCAATATAAAGGGACCATTTTGGATCAAGAAATGCGGTCAATATCATGTGACAGGATGTGACATCATTCAGACACCTGCAAAGGACCACATGGTCGTGAAGCAAAGTAACTAACTCTCTTTTAATTATTTGAAAAAGTCATGTTTTCACTTGTTCATACGCATGTCCCGAAACATCAGGTCATTCGGTACAACCGCTATAAAACATGGAAAATGTTGGAATATTTTAATATAATATAAAAACTTGTACTATATATAAAATGTTTGATTGTCCTTTTAAATATCAGTCTGTTAGCATTTTTAAAAAATATCGTCATTCAGTATAACCAAATGTGTCATTCGGTAAAAACCGAATTACTTTTTTTGGTGACAAATTTTGTCCAAATGACAAAAGCAGTGTTAATTGATTAATAAAACCACATAATCTCATTGTTAACACTTAATAAAACCTCAAAATTACTCGCCAATGACCCATATATATATATATATATATATATATATAAACGTTAAAAAAAAACGGCAAATTGTGACAACTTGCCCCATTCTCACCTACACCTCATTTCCAGCTGTCTTGAGGAAGTTGCATGCTGGCTGCAAAAGGCAAGCATTGTACTTTTCTGATTCAAATATGGCTCAAAATTCCAATCCTTCAAATGTGAGCTGCTGATTGATCTGTCAAAGTCACATACAGTCCAGTTTCTTCTGGACTTTCCTCCTGTAATACTGCAATCACACATAAACAGTTTTCTATACAGTAGATAGATAGAGGTGTTGTGTCGTTGAGGGGGGGCTCAGACAGATTATTGATCCAGAAATTCTGTTTTTATTTTCATAGACTAAATGTAAAGAACATAACAGGATTTGAGAATAAATCCCATGAGCACAAAAATGTTCCACTGCAAGCGATTATTTACAACAATGAAAAACATTCCCTTTTCTCATCAAAAGGGCCAACAAACACCAGTGCAACAAATTCAGACTTCATATCACGTCTCAGAGAAACCAATCAGGCCAATAATTTATATGATTTAAAATGTCTGATTTTATAATGGGCAATTTTATGAAACAAAGCAGCCTGGTGTTTAAAATAGGCACTGTGAGATATGAACAGATATTAACATAAACAAATAAGTACCCACAGTATAACACAATAAGCTTTCCACTTCACGCCATGCATATATACCACATGGCTAAATAAATAATATACTGATTGTTCAAACAATAAATCATAACTTGTGTTTTACTGAAATGTTTTTTTGTTTAATAACTGACATTTATTCCCCTCTCATCTGTACAATGTGCCACTTAAGCATGGCGGCAATATCAATAACAAGCAGACGTGGTGTGATATATATTAAATAGCTGATATCTACTCTACAGTGTACACAGAATCATGAGTTTTGCTTGTAAAAACATGAGTATTCCCCTGTCAACCCACTTCAGCATTATCTTTGATCAGCGATTTCCACAAAATACAAAGTACGTATGGAAGCTACATCGATTTGGTTCGAAAAAGTATGCGTGCCATGTCAAGTTAAGCAAAAACGTTTACGATAAAAAAGGATTGAATGTGAGCAGTTGAATGTCAACACACGTGAGCATCAAATACGCAAAGTTGATGATTATATCAGTTTAAAACTTTTAAGTATGAAAGAAACAAAGTGCTCTTGTCAGACCAGTAAAAAAATAATAATCTGTACAGCTCATCACCTCCTGTTCAAAAGCTGGGGGCGTTCCGTAGGGAGAGTCTCCTCGTTTGTTTGTTTGATTCATTTAGCGATTGACTTTCCATCCCGACAGGTTTCTCCTCTTCTCGGCCGTGTTCTTCGCCATTCTATATAGTTATTTGTTAAATGGTAAACAGGCCGGCAGTATGACTGTGGCACAGGCCGGCCCGGCTAGAGGTTCAGCCACCTCTCCTTCCATTTCTGTCCATGTGCCTTTCTCTGGGCTGTAACAAATGGTGGATGACTTGTATGCCCCCTGCAAGACATGTTCAACTAGTTATTCTCACAATATTTAATACTTTAAAATGCTTCTTTATGCATTTCATGTACGTGCAGTCTTAAACTCAGTTAAAAAAAAGTCCTGCATCTCAATCAGCTCCTTATGTTGTGAATCAGTATATTGTGTACATTAATTCAGGCACTAGTAAGGACAGTAAAGGACCCTGGCTCACTACACATTGGGACACTGATGGTGACATGACAATATCCTCGTTGTACATCAGTACTGGTATTTATGAACATCAGCAGAACTGATATTTTTCAAAACCCCCTGTGGTGAAAATCAAGTTTTTAATGTTGTTTATATGTCTATGTGGTGTTTTTAATATGCTTTAAGACAAGCCATGTGCAAATTCATAAGTCAACACCATTGATGAGTATTTTCTCCTTAAAACTGCAGTGAACCAAAGACAGTCTCAAAAATTCGGTTTGAAATCGTTCTTGTTCTCTGCATTACAAATATGTTGTAACCGTGAATTAGAGCTGCACGGTTCTGGATAAATTGAGAATCTTTTTTTTGTTTGTTTGTTTCAAATAAAGATCACAATTCCATAATGATTCTGAACACACAACTAAATTAAATAAGATGCAAACAACTAACAAAATAAGATTTTCTGACAAATTATGATTCAATGACTCACTAATAAAGACTGGATGAATCAGCATTTTTAAACGAATCTCTTGAATGAATGATTTAATGACAATTAAATTTTTTTAACAGTCACTTGTCGCCACCTAGTGGTGAACAATGTAATTTATACAATCGTTATTTGAAGCGCCAAGTTACTTTCAAAACATCGGTAGACATCAGTGTTTATATCCGAACTATAAACTTTTATCTCGGTACTTGTGTGATAATTTGAATTATCGTACTTTTTAAAGCGGTTTCATACCTAACATGACAACTGCTCTCTCTGACTCGGCGGCAACTCGAACACAGATTTGAATGTTCCGGTATGACTTGATCAAAGGATTAATAGAGACAGGTGAATCATGTTTAAATCGAGATTAGATTAATCATTAAAAGATCACAATTTAAATAATAAAGTTTTTGTAGAGTTAGGGTTAGGGTTAGGGTTAGAAGAGAGAGGTGAAGGTGAAGTGTGTCATTTATCAGTATGGCAAAAATAGTGGTTGTTTTCAAACAAGTTTTCTGAACCACTCTGCCATTGGTTGGTCAAACAGATAGTCCTGCGCCCAACCTCACACCCTTTTTAGGGGAATCAACCTACAAACTCACAGTTGACTCTGCATTTTAAACTGAGATACTTTAACATCAAAAACTCTTCACTTTTAAATTAATTTTGATAATCTACAAGGATTTTTTGTGTACATTTTTTTTTTATACTAGAAATGGTAAATGCACAGACATGATTTGAAACTGATATGAAATATGATTTTTCATTTAATTAATTAATGCATTCTATGTATATATATATATATATATATATATATATATATACATACATACACACACACACACACACATTTTTATTTCATGTAAAATAATTAAGTGATCAAATAAATAACTATGGTAATAATTCAATTAAATAAAATATTAAATAAAATAATATATATTTAATTAATATATAATTAAATTATGAGTTAATGACAAATAAAGCTTCAAAAACGGTGTTTTTAAGGTTACAAAGTGTTTAAATTAATTTTTGACTGTTTTTATGTCAGGCAGTACAACCAAATAGTTGTATGTATATATTGTAGTTGTACCACCTGACATGGAAAGTGTACCTACCTACCTATACTTGAAATTAGCAGTTTTTACCAGTATTTGAGGGAGATCTACAAACATATATATATATATATATATATATACACACACACACACATAGTATATATCCAGCATTTAAGTGAGATTTGTTTACCATGCTCCAACTGTAGCCCCCAACCAAGTAAATACTGTCATCAAGAACAGCACATCCAGGCCCGCTGCGTCCCTCTAAGATTGGCGTTTGCAGGATATTCCATTGATCTGCTTTAGGGTCATAGCATTCAACCAGCATCACATCCAGATGAGAGAATCCTACACACAGAGGAAAACAGTCAGGGGAAACCCCAGGCATATATGCCAAGCTCTTACTTTGCAGAGGCGTTTAAGTGCTGCAAGCTTGGAATCTAATCACTGAATGAAACTATATTGATCACTGTTGTATACACAGTCAGTGCAGCCCCTGCTGCTGAGATTTGGGTTACGGCTATATAAATTACCCTTTAAGTGGTTGCCCCCAATAGCGTAGAGGCGGTCGTTCATGCCTGCGAGAGCGTGTATGGCTCGCTTAGTGTTCATGTCCTGTTTCCGAGCCCACACATCCATCACGGGGTCATAGCAGTACAGCCAAGACACATATTCGCCGTTGTGAACCCCACCTGAAGCATAAAATACATAATACAAAGTTTCAACATAAAGAAAACTATAAGTTAAGTCAACATGGAATCAAAATTGACCATATTTACTTTCTAAATACACATTCCTGGTCTTTTTTTTATCCAAAGAGACTTACATTGCATTGAAGATATAAACTTACTTATCAGTTCAAACCCATGACCTTGCTGTTGCAAGCACAATGCTCTACTGTTTAGGCTACAGGAATGATTTATGTTATTCTAAAGAAAAAATGTTTGTGTATTCTGAAATGACTTTCCTTTTTGGCTGATGTCATCAAGTACTTTTCGCCCAATCATGTACAGAGACATGGTAACACTTTAGTTTAGAGTCCAATTCTCACTATTAACTAGCTGCTTATTAGCATGCATATTACTAGGATATTGCTTGTTTATTAGTACTAAAGCACATATTAATGCCTTATTTTGCATGACCATATTCTTCATCCCATAATCCTACCCAATACTTAAACTTAAATCCCTTACTAACTATTAATAAGCAGTAATTAGGAGTTTAATGAGGCAAAAGTCATAGTTAATAATTAGTTAATAGTGAGAATTGGACCCTAAAATAAAGTGTGACCAGAGATGCTTTTCACAATCCAGTTAATTCCCAATGGATAAAGTCCTGTCCAACATTTTTTTTTGTACTGTTTCACTTAGAAATACATTAAGGTACTAAAAAGGTTTTTGAATGCTATTTTATGTTGAATTTAATATGTGTTTAAAATAAAAGTAGCTGTTCTAGTGTTTAAAATACATGAACTGTGCTGTTAATAGTACAGTATGTCACTTGTAGACTTTATGGCTGTAACGGCATCTGTTAGTAACATCTCAGAAACTTTGATTAATTCACTGTTTGGATGAGGTGTATCGTCAAACCTGAGATGTATATTTTCCCATTGTGCACGGCGCCTGCATGTGCAGCCAGTGGCTGTGGAAGAGACGAAACGTAATTCCATTCGTTTGTCTCAAGGTTATAGGCTTCAACGCTAGACAGATAACCTGTCTCGTTCCTTCCCCCAACAACATACAAGTGCTTATCCAGGCAGCAAGCGAAGAAACTCGCTCTCCTGAAACAAAGACAAGATGAAAAGATCGTCTCTTAAAATCACTCAACGTAGAGACTGTTTACAGCAAATATCCCCGTCGCAACCAAGAGTGAAAAATTCATCACAAAGGCTTAAGAAATAATTATAGCCATGTTATGAAGAGCTCTTATTATTTTATGAATAATAAGTCATTTTCAGAAGGCATCGTACCTCTCCTGCATGGGCGGTAGTTGTATCCAGCTATTGAATCTCGGATCATACCGACTTACAAAGTTAGTGCTGTGTTTGCCTGCGAAGATGATACACATATTAGTTTATTCCACAGTAACATTATAAACGTTGTTTGAAAAAACTCTGTGATTTCAAAGCAATAATGCACATTCAATTACGGTGAATAACATTGATTGAGCACATGATTGTTTAATTCAGCTTTACATAAACGTCACATTTATTCATGTTTTACCATTAGGGTTCCATTGGTCTTCTCCACCCAATAAAAGCAAGAAGTTCTCCACCTCAACGACACAGTGATGGGCGCTGTTATACGGCATTACTACAACACAGAGACAAAACAGATGAGTCTACTGCTTCATTGGCAATAAAAAAAATGATACATCTGAATAGGGAAAGGTCAATACATTAGCCAAGCCAATATTTGACCACTTTGAGATTTTCAGCATGCTCAAATCAACATTTACAGTAAATACTATGTGAACTGTTGTTCACTTACTTTTTACACATCATTTAATATTGTATTCAATATGTAAAGGATAATGTAAAGTCAACCAATGCAGCAATCCCACTAATCCCACAAAGAAATAACACTCAAGAAACATTAAATCATTCAAATAAGTAATATCATTCTATTTTGTCAGGATTTATATACATATGTGTATGTGTGTCTGTGTGTTTAACTACTAGTTATCTTATTTTAATGAACTGATATCAATTATTAAATCACAAGAAAGATCAATCTTTTAGCCTATGCTGTTTCAGTTGATGCGTGAATAAAACTTTGCTAGACACCACCTTATTTTTCAACATGGAAGTATGTTTTTTTCTGTGAATGTGCGAGACTTATGCTACAAACAAGCGTGTTTATAACTAAAATAATACATTAAAATAATATGGTAAGAAATACCAGTTTCCAATATCAAACGGCATAATGAGTGGTTTTGTACAGCTAAAAATAACTGGAAGCGAATGACACCAGAAGCCAGAAACATTAAATTTACAAATGGCCGCGCCCACTCTTACCTGAAAAATAAGATGGCGCCTCCCGTCTAATAATCGCACTAAGCTTTGTTGTTTTTTTTGTTACTTTCCATAAGAAACAAAGTCTCATCTTTCAGATTCCGTCCGTTTTATCAGGAAATTCAAACAATAAATGCCGTTTTGACGCTCTTTGATGCGCCGTGACAGATCGCTGTAGAGGCACCTCAGTTCAAACGGCGATGAACGCGATCATCTCTTCCTCTTTACTACTAGTTACAGCATTAAATAAACACAAATACACATCTCATGTAATCGTTCAGTTAGTGTTTAAACCACGGACGTCAATAAAACAGCTTGTATACAATATTTCACACATAGCATTACATCATCCACAGCTCGTTAGTTTGCTAGAGAAATGAACTCTAGAGAAGAGTTTAACCTGTTAGTGGTGTTTAAATGATTTGTTTAAATAAATCTGTCATTAAAACAAGTTATGTTAGCCACAGTGTAAATGATTATATTTCAACAGCAAATTGGAGTAGAATTATATAATTAGATTTAGAATTTAATGTGAAAACTGCCTTATGTGCAATTTACATGTTTCCATACAATATATTATTTGAGTGTTGGTTATTACAGTGGTATGCGAAAGTTTGGGAACCCCTTACAGAATCTGTGAAAATGTGAATAATTTTAACAAAATAAGAGAGATCATATAAAATGCATGTTATTCTTTATTTAGTACGGTCCTGAGTAAGATATTTTACATAAAAGATGTTTACATAGTCCACAAGACAAAAAATAGCTGAATTTATTAAAAATTACCCTGTTCAAAAGTTTGGGAACCATTGATTCTTAATACTGTGTGTGGTTACCTGGATGATCTACGACTGTTTTTTTTGTTTTGTGATGGTTGTTCATGAGTCCCTTGTTTGTTCTGAGCAGTTAAACTGAGCTCTGTTCTTCAGAAAAATCCTCCAGGTCCTGCAGATTCTTCAGTTTCAAGGATTTTTTTGCATATTTGAACCCTTTCCAGCAGTGAATGTATGATTCTGAGATGCATCTTTTCACACTGAGGACAACTGAGGGACTCAAACACAACTATTAAAAAAGGTTCAAACATTCACTGATGCTCCAGAAGGAAACACGATGCATTAATAGATGGGGGGTGAAAACATTTGGAATTTGAAGATCAAGGTAAATTGTACATAATTTGTTTTCCGGGAAAAATGTAGGTATCTTCTGTTGCTTCCGGAGGGCAGTACTAAATGAAAAAAAATGATATTTCAACAAAAAGAGAAAAATGTGGACATCTTTATCCTTTATTCAAAAGTTTTCACCCCCCGGCTCTTAATGCATCGTGTTTCCTTCTGGAACATCACTGAATGTTTGAACCTTTTTTTAATAGTTGTGTTTGAGTCCCTCAGTTGTCCTCAGTGTGAAAAGATGCATCTCAGAATCATACATTCACTGCTGGAAAGGGTTCAAATATGCAAAAAATCCTTGAAACTGAAGAATCTGCAGGACCTGGAGAATTTTTCTGAAGAACAGAGCTCAGTTTAACTGCTCAGGACAAACAAGAGACTCATGAACAACCATCACACAACAAAAAAACAGTCGTAGATCATCCAGGTAACCACACAGTATTAAGAATCAATGGTTCCCAAACTTTTGAACAAGGTCATTTTAATAAATTCAGCTATTTTTTGTCTTGTGGACTTTATGTAAACATCTTTTATGTAAAATATCTTACTCAGGACCGTACTAAATAAAGAATAACATGCATTTTGTATGATCTCTCTTATTTTGTTAAAATTATTCACATTTTCACAAGGGGTTCCCAAACTTTCACATACCACTGTATATCTCAAAATAGATATCAATAACTAGCAACTGAAAAAAAACAACAAAAAAAAAACACTGCATACATGAATTAGTTTGACCTCCAGAGGTTGACAGTCAACATTTTCTGGTTACGAAAAAAATTAAGCCTTATTTAACTGCACTTTTCTCAATATTTTGAATAAAATGCTGTCACAACCAATCAAATAGTAGGGTAATTCCTCATATTAGCAGGTTTGTGGTAGATTTCTGATATACAGGCTGCTTTCCAGCAGTATTCCTTCCTGTCTCCATCTTTTCTAATTCTCCATCTCCTGCAAAAGTGACCCCCAGTTGAAATAGAGAGAAATGGTCGTAGGGTGACAGTCATAATGAACATGATCATGTTCACTCCATAAATCTCCGTCCGGTGCCCGTGCAGCGTAAATCAGTCGTACGCTAAGAGCCACCTGTCTGCCTCGATCATTCATTTCCACTGTCACATCTCCGCTGCCTGATGGATCACAGTTGCTGTAAAATTAGACAGCCTTGAATCACGCTTTTTTCCGTTTGGCCTCTTCTACCACAATCTAACTGGAGTCTGACGCACAGAGGCCTTTCCATTGAGAACGGATCCAGACTGAATCTCACAGCTCCGTCCCACGAGGGAAACCTCCCGACTGTCTCGCTGCACACAAAACCAGACTGACTGACAGAGATCTAACTGTCAGTGAGAGAATAATTTGGCTTCTCAGGTGTCTGGAGCCATGCGAGGCTTTTGTGGCCTGCTGACATTTACTGCTGCAGACGTGACACTCGTCCCAACAGACTCAGCTTTGGAAGGTGATTTGTTGCGGGATGATTCAGATGATCAAGAAGTCACAGTCTAGGCTTTGTTATTGATCTTACAGCCTGATCTACACAGGTGCAGATGCATCATATTGCTAAACTGACTGATAAGAAGCCTGCGCACTGTGAAGACATATGATATTGACTTTTGAAGGAACGAATCTCCTGAATTTCGCTTTGTTTTTCAGTCTTTTAACACAGAAAAAACATTCTGGGGTTAAAACGGAAACATCTGAGTAGTTTATGACAATGTAATGAGTAAATCTCATAAAGCCTGTCAGGAGCATGTCTGTATCATATTTCACTCCAAAACCAAAGAAAGAAAGAATTTTTTTTTAATTTTTCAGGACCATTAAGACTTTTTTACATTGACATTTTTTTCATGCACTGTAAAAAATTATTTTCATGATTTGTTATCACAACTTTTTTTTCTTTTGTCAAATCAACTTAATTAATGTGGTTCAGATGACATAATATTTTGAGTTTCTATTTATTAAACCAGTCTCTATTCTATTAACTCAAATTTTTAATTTCAATGAACTCAAAATTAAGGCAACCGAGTAACTTACTTTTTTTAAGTTAAACCAACAACAATTTTTTGCAGTGTGAGAATTAAGAATCCCCTCTTCCCTATAATTCTCATTAATGAAGAAAATAAATAAAAATAAGTTATTGAACAGCAAACAAAATTATATATATATATAAAAGATATGATTTCACTTTGTGAATTCATTGTGATGTAAGTATTTATTCGTTTATTTTACTGCTTTTAATTTATGTGGATTTAAATAATTTTATACAGTAAAAATCTACTATTACAGTAATAAATTCAGTTAAAATCATCATTGAGAAGAATAAAAGAAATTACAAAAGAAAAGTAAAATAGATACGTTCTTAAATGTCATGAAAACGTATCAATGTAAATATATGAAAATAAATTTTAAAAAAATCAAACAAATAATTAAATAAAAAAAACAGCAGAAAAATATATCATGTAAATTAAGGTAAATTGTGAATTCAGTTTGTGAATTCATTGTAGTATCAATGTATTTA
Organism: Elopichthys bambusa; assembly: GCA_037101425.1. Lineage (NCBI taxonomy): Eukaryota > Metazoa > Chordata > Actinopteri > Cypriniformes > Xenocyprididae > Elopichthys > Elopichthys bambusa. Next base: position 23,575,090 of record CM074453.1, read on the forward strand.
TTAATAATGTGTATTGCTTTTAATTTATGCTATAAAACTGCAAAAAGAAACAACTATTACAGTAATACAAATATAATGAGAATAAGTGCGATTTATCGAAATTGAAAAAAGAAAAGTAAAATAAGTTCACAGTGTAAAAAAAAAAAAATCTAATGGCCCTGAAATAATCTTTATTTCCTAATGCAAAAAAAAAAAAAAAAAATTCTTAATTTGTTTGCTTCATGTTAATATGTTTAAAACATGTGAAACATGTTGTCACCAATAAGGAATAAAACAATGGCATTAAATGTACAATATGGAATAATCAACTCATTTAAACTTGTGACAAATACCAATAACAGTTTTGTATCCTCTGATTTTGACCATAGCACATTGTGTGCACTAGGTGGCAGTCTCACCACAGAGCAGAAAGCCAGAGAAGCAGAGAGGTGCAGCCAGTCATGAGAACCATCCTAAATAGTGCTGATGAAGGTTTTAATCAGTCGCTGTTCCCCCCCTTTTGGGTTTCGGCTCATTGCAAAGTTATGATTGAATGTTAATAACCTGCACACCCCAAACGACATCAAGGGGCTGCTGGTGTGTTCACAGGATGATTTTGCAGTTTGGTCGCTCCGCCTGGCCATGGGCCATTTAAGACTCGACGTCTGAGGCAGAAATAAAGGACATTACACTATGACCTTATGAGTGTAAGTTATATAGATCCAGATGTAATTCATTAATGAATGTTATGCATGCTGCCAAACGCTTACAAGCAGGTTTCGGAGCGTAAGGTGTCTTTGTAGGTCTCACACCTCAGCGATGCAGTGATTGGATGACTGAACGCAATTTTAGCCATAAAACAAAATGACTGCACGTCCGTTTATGTCCTTGTTTTGCCTCGGTAAGGAACAGACACTATAGAATTGTTTTAATTAAATCATAATACATTGAGTCTTGGCTCAATGCTAAATTACAAAAACGAACTTACTTTGCATCTTATATTGAGCTACATAGACCTAATTTAGGATTATAATCCATTTATATGTGCTATAAAACTTAACTCAAAAGAGTTTCCACTTGCCACGTTTCTCTCCAAACACTTGACCTGCTACAGTATGTTTTAGAAGAACAAACTCCAGACATTTTGAGGAGGCTTTTGCTATCCCACAAGCCGCATGTAGCTTGCCACACACATAACAGTGTAACTGACATATGTACAGGCAGTAACTGACTGACTCTAAACTAGTTAGGAGAGTTTATTTGTACAATAATACACCGTTTTAACTATCCTACTAACAGCTAGCACTAGGGCTAACAGCTAGCAGCAGCAATCACAAGCAATAGTTCCTGTACAAAAGACTTTAGTTTTGACTCTGATGCATTATATTAACTAACAATTTGTTTCATGCAAAATATGCAAATGCACAGGAAAGAAAAATCACCAAGTAGGTCTCTTTATTGCCTCAATTGTTTCTCGTAGACAGCAATGAAATTACATGTAGAGCAAATGAGACCTGCTTACCAAATGTTTCACCTGAGAAAAAACTCCTTTAGAGTTTCACAAGAGATCACAACAGTGTCTCGAACTGTGCTCAGATTTGCTAATATGCCAATGTCTGCAATCAAAAGTCAGAAATCTCAATATGGACTCAAGCTATATTAATGTCTTAAAGGGATACTCCACCCAAAAAAATTAAATTCTGGCATTATTTACTCTCCCACATGATACTTCAAACCTGCATTTCTTTCTGCTGCAGAACACGAAAGATGATATTTTTAAGAACTTTGGGAACCAAACAATATTGGATCTTCATTTTATAGGCAAATAAAAACAACAACACTGACACATTTCTCAAAATATCGTCTTTTATGTTCCACAGAAGAAAGACAGTTTTGGAACGACATCGACAAATAATGACAGAATTTTGTTTTTTTGAGTATCACTTTAATTGTTTCTTGTAGACTAAAATGAAATTAAAAGATGTGCAAATGAAAACTTTTGCTTTGTCTCCTGAGCAAAAGACAATCTCATGCATCTCCTCTGTTTATAGACAAAATCTCATTCAGTTCTTCTAAAACTAAATTATCTGAGCTATGCCACAGTTTATTTACAGCTCTCTACTACATGTCAATCATTGCCTATTTTGTGTCTGTTTTTTATTCTTTCTCTGGCATTAGGAGAAACGTCTGAGACAAAGTGGTGACATACTAAGTCTCTTGAGCTTTGAAAGAGCATTAAGCACATTCCATTCCACGATTACACCATTATGACATAATTTTTCACGATTATGATGTCAATACTCAATATTCCGACACATTTGATCTCAATAGAGGGTATGCACGTGACGTCACCGTCGACCGTTATGACTGCGGTTACGCCCACTAAGTAGCAAAAGACTGAGTGGCAGCATTGGTTTTCAGCGTGAATGCCGCGAAAAACACAAAACACATCCAAAACGGGAAAGAGCTTTACAAATAGCTTTGACACAAAATCTGAGGTATATTTTTACAGACTGCTGAAAGCTACAGAAAAAAGAAGCAAATAGGTGCAATTCACAGAAACAGCTGGACTCTAGGCAAAGAAACATGTTTTGCAGTTATCATTTTGTGTCAGAATGTTGGATTTTGGGGTAAAATCATACCCTATATATTGTATTGTTATATATTGTGTTGACAACTCATCAATTAAATATTTACCATCTTATATTCTGCATAATTGGGTGTTTTTAAATAAACACTGACAAAAACTATACAAGTTTTAGGGCTGGACGATATGACGAAATATATAACATTGATATAAGTGATCACTCCGATTCAGACCTACCTATATTGTAGTTATATAAAGCGTTCACAGGCAGATTTGCTTTATGTATTTCCCCGGCGTCAAAATCAGGCACATACAAATGTCAGGAAACATGATTTCTGGCTGCATGCCAATATCCATGGATTATGTTTCTTTGACGTCATAAGGAACACTTTTGAGCCCAACCTTTAGTGTAATAGTTTGTTTTACTTGCATTTTCGCAGTTTTCCCTATTAAATCCAGTCATGCAGCAGGTTCTTTTGCCACTCAGTCCAGCTGAGGGAGCGCGTTCTGGCGGGAAAGTGACGTCTATGCATACCCTTTACTGTTGTCATTTAAAAACATTCTCAGAATTCTGATTCTGGTTCTAATTCGTCATGCCAAAGCACACAACAAACTATTGGCAGTACGCGAACCGTTCCTTTCCTGCTGCTCGTGAAGACAAATGCACTCACGAGAACGTTTGCCCTAATAAAGTAGTTCAATAAGAATACGTGTCATCTTCTGATGATGAATCTTCCCGAGATCATTAGATTAAAATTAATCTTGCCGGCACGCTTTTGCAAAAAGACAGAGGCAAAAAAATAAAACACACACACACACACACACACACACACAAGTGAATCCAGGCGTTACAGCTCCACAATGGTGTGAAGGCAGTCATGCTCTGATTAAAAAGTTACATTAAAAGTGATAGTGATACATCATTACCTCCTGCATCTCAGGAAGCTCTCGCTCTATTCTGCTCTGCGATGGAGCACAACCCAACGCAGGCAGGGTTCTTCCTCTGGAAGAAAAAAAGATCTATGCTAGCAAGACAAGAGCAGGCACTCACTTGTAAGGATTTTCCATGTCTTCTTTTCGTCGTCGTAGTACTGAACCAGATTACTAGGGAGGCGGTCGGGACCCGGAGGCAGGCCCCCAACCAACAGGAGCATCCGTTTGTTTGAGCGAATCCTGTGTTACAGAGGGATGGGGAAACAGATTCATTAACAATTCTGTCATTAGATGTTATTAGTGCAGAGCAATTACATATCGAATGAGATTCCACAACAAGGTAAAAGCGTATACAAACACGAGAAGGGACACAGCAAGCTGAGCAGAGAACATGGGATATTAATATTAATGCTGAATGACTCTATCACCACCGTCAAATGAACGAAAAAACAAAACAATATTGACTTCTATTGATCTGCTAATTTTAAGTTATAGAATCAATTAGCCTCACTGCGATGATGCATCTCTATAAGGGTTTGTGTCTGTTCTTATTCTGCGATGCTCACAAATGCAGAATGTATTTTTTGAAACCTGATTTAAAGGATTAGTTCACTTCAGAATCAAAATTTCCTGATTTACTCACCCCAATGTCATCTAAGACATTTATGTCTTTCTTTCTTCACTTGAAAAGGGGGAAATATTCCAGGATTTTCAACGGCTACCAATGGATTGAAGGTCCAAATTGCAGCTTTAAAGGGCTCTACACGTTCCCAGACGAGGAATAAGGGTCTTGTCTAGTGAAACGATCAGCCATTTTCTAAAAAAAATAAAAATTATATACTTTTTTACCAAAACTGCTCGTCTTGCACTAGCTCTGTGATGTGGCAGGCGTTACGTAATCACGTTGGAAACGTCACGGGTGACATAGGTGGAAGTACCACGGTAGGGTGGAAAACTCCATCTCATTTTCTCCTCCAACTTCAAAATTGTCCGACATCATTGTTGTACCTTTTTTTTTTTTTTGTAAAGGTCGCTTTACTTAGTCTTTGCGCGTTCGCTTTGTAAACACTTGCCTGGCACTTCCGCTTACATCACGTGTGACCTCTCCAAACGTTATTACGTAATGCGTGGCGCATCGCAGAGCTAGTGCAAGACAAGCATTTGTGGTTAAAATTTTTTTTAGAAAATGACAGATCATTTCACTAGATAAGACCCTTATTCCTCGTCTGGGATCATGTAGAGCTCTTTGAAGCTGCACTGAAACTGCAATTTGGACCTTCAACCCGTTGGTCCCCACTGAAGGCCACTATATGGAGAAAAATCCTGGTATGTTTTCCTCAAAAACGATAATTTCTTTTCAACCAGTTAGTTACTAGTGTAAAACACTTACTAGTGTAACTCTTCATTATAAGTCTCGTTTTAAATTGTGAAATCATGAACATAAGCATAAATAAATGCAACATCATTTGCATTTGGTCACATTTTCACAGGTGTGTATGTTTATTTATAGCTATTTGCTTTAAATGTTATCCCCAAATGCCCCAAAAACTGTTATACCTGGAATATTGACAAAATCAACCTCTGTGGTTGTGATTCAAACCATGTAAAGGTCTTGACAGCCTTATTTATTCTATTATGTGTTCTTATCCTATTGGCCAAAGTCGTGCATGTGACTTCTGTCTGTCATAGACATATCCAAATCACTGCTGCTTGCTTAGATTCTGAATATGCATCCATCCATTCAAGTCAATCAATAATTTAATTAAACAATCAGCTAATGTCAAATCAATAATTTCGCTTATCAGTTTAGAGACCTTGCGGTTAGCCTGTGCAATTAAAATCTTGGATTGAATAAGTGCTTATAATTCTGGGTGTTCAATATTTACAGTCCCTGTCAGCTCTATAAGATTGAGCATGGGAAACAAATGGACAATGAAACTAAAGAGTCTTCAACACTAGTATCATCATCATCATCAGGACACTTCAATAGAGTCATTCACTGATTCCAGCTCATTCAAGTTAATGGATGATGCTCAGCAAATGATATTAACACAGGTGGAGAGAGCTGATAAACAAAGATAAAAATGAGCGATTGCCAAATAATAGTAATCAAACAATTTATCTAATTCTGTTAGCCAATACATATTTATATACATATCAAGCCATTTTGACTTTTATAAGTTAAAAAAATAGATATTTAAAATGAGCAAACAATCTCTCATATTCTCCAACAACTGATTCCAGTTTATTCCACGGTCACCTATTCCTGCTAATTATCCCATCTGCAGACTGCAATAATGTCTGCAGTACGCAAGCTTGCAACAGTGCTGAAATTAATCAACCCTGAAACAGCACTATGAGGAATAGAATGAGGATCTCACAGATAAGGCAAAGCGTGGAAACTGAACAAAAATGGATCGCGTATTCCAACAAAAGATTGCTAATCTAATGTAATTCACTTCACAAGTTAACTGTGCAGATCTTTACCAAAAAAGATTGATCTATTTACTGACACCTGCCACAAGCCTGTTCCAATAGTATCAGGGCATGATCACGTGCACAGTGTGTTGTGAAGAACTCTATATTTACATACGCGTGTCTGACAAAAACAAACTTGACTTTTCTGTGAAACTTGACAATACTGTGAAAATACTTAGCATTATTTTTCTTACTGTATGCAGTTTTATTATTGTTTCCATGCACACAACCCCTGGCCTTACATGTTAAAAAAAAAGATTTAAGATACATTTTTAAAACAAAAACACTAACCTCATAAAGCATGAAATGTATATGTTAAGGTCATGCAGAAGATCCTACCTGCTGGCTGTGGTCTGTCTGCAGTGCTGTCTGAAGGGCATCAGGTGGTAGTTCATGGCATCGAGGAGCAGTTTCTGGCACACGGGGTCAGTCCTCATAAAGTCCACCGACTGCACCCTCTCCACCAGCTCCGGGGCAGGGATGAGGGCGAAACGCAGGCGCTTCATCAGGTCGGGAGCATAGTGCATCCTGGTCTCCCTGTCGTGCTCCAACCACAGCACGGACATCTGAAAGAGCGCCAGCTCCGACTCCACGGGCGGAGGCAGGGCGTCCAGCATGGCGCACATCTCCTCAAAGTTCAAGAGGAGCACGTCCTCCACCAGGTACTTGTTGGCGAGCTTCTTGGTCTCGTCCAGCCCGTGCAGAGCTGCGATCTTGCAGATCTGCTTGTAGTTTTGCACGGAGATCTGGTCGTTGAGGAACTGCACGCTGAGTTTGGTGATCTGGGGGATGTTGAGGATCTTGCTGACGGAGAGCACCTCCTCCACCGTGTCCAGGGAGAGGGTGACGTTGGCCGTGTAGAGGTACTCCAGCACCAGCCGCAGACCGATGGAGGAGCAGCCCTGCAGTACCAGGTTGTTGATGGTGGAGCGCGGGCTGGGCAGGAGCTTGTCGTCGGGGGAGGAGGATGGGGTGCCGCTGCTGCCTTGGTCCTTCGCCGCCAGCCCGTCTTCTCTGCTCAGCATGTGCGTGGAGAACAGAGACCTGAAGTACTGCGAGCAGGATGCCAGCACGGCTCTGTGGCAGTGGAACTGCTGTCCCTGCGCCGTGAGAGTCACATCGCAGAAGAGCTGCTTCCTCCACAGCAGGTTGAGACCGTGCAGCAGAGTGTCGCTGTGAGTCGGGTCAAACGTGGAGGTTCGGTCACCCGATCTGGACATGACTTCGGGGCTGCGCACACCTCCTGCGAGTAAACAATGCCATTGGTGCACTACACTGCATGGAACTGAAGCATATGCATTCTGAAAGCATCTCATTCATGCATGCATGCAAGCAAGTTCTCAACCGTATATATAACACATGCATGCTAATGCATTAAGTTTGCAGCACGCATCAGCCGCTTTTAAACAAACCACACGAATGCTTGCATACCCATCTATATATCTCGTGCATGCGTTCGTGAGCACGTCAAATCCAATGGTCGCTGCGGGCTGGAACAAACTATGCAAAGCCCAAGATGTAGCCTCCAAACTGCCCGCTATCTGTTATCCGGCCACGCAAACACACACACCCCCTCTTACAAGACATAAATGCATGCACACATTCCCCCCGATATGCGATACAAAAGCAATTAGTTTGTCTCCCGCAACATCAGCATCACCACCATAGATGTGCGGTTGCGCATCGCTTTGGTCGGCAACAACACAATGCAATGCAATCGCACGCGCGGTATTTATCACCCAATCTGAGACAGAACACCAGAAGAAACGGCAACTTTCAGCCCATGGAAAATTTACGCACAGTGCGCACCCGTACTGAATGCTAGTAGTAGGTATCCAAAACTTACCTGACTTAAAGAAAAGTAAAGCCGCGGCTCCTTCTGTGCACTTTCTTTGTTCAGTCCTGTTGGAAAAGTCTATGATCTATGGATCAGAATCCTAACCATTGATCCCCGCTCATTCAAGCTCATTGATCATTTATGTTTCCTCTGAATTAACAAGAAGAAGAAGTGTGTGTGAGTGTGAGAGGAGCTGTGTGCTTTCTGCAAGAGAAGAAGAAGAAGAAGAAGAAGAAATATACGTGTGACAAATTATGCTACCAAGAAACAACACATCATTATCCTTGGGCCTGGGGCTCAGTGAGTCGTAACGAGAGTAATAGGAAATCCACGGTCGGGGAGAGAAACGGACGCGCATGGCCGGTGGAGAGAGACCGCGCAGGGGTATGGATGCTGGAGAGACTCGCAAAATTATGGCTCAAGGCTATTGTAAAAACTGTCGAGCGTAAATGACTGCGATTTCAAACATCTATGGAAAAAGAGGAGAGGAGAAAAGGCGAGTCTTTCCTCTCTTTCTCTCTGCGTTATGGAGAGAACCGTCAAGTTTTAGTGCGCATTGCTAATTAGTCAATTTCTCTGTTCCTTCACAGCCCGACGCCTCTGCTGCTGAGCTGAAACTGCTAATTTCTGGGACCAGCCTTTTTTTTGGGCTCTGAACGGGGGATGGATGAATGGCTTGTCTCGCACAAATGACAAAAAGCCCCCCTCTGCCTTAATCTCCATCGCCAAAATAACCCCATCTTTTTCTCCTTTTGCTTAGTCCTTCAAAAGAATGAACAAGGGACTTTGGGCAAACTTGTCTTGTGGTCTTGAGTGAGCATCATGGACATGACATGGAATGCAAATCAAATTTTATGTCTTAAAATGTAGATGCTCATGAGATATTTTATATATATCTTGTCTGATGAACCAAATAAATTCATAGTTCTCCATTGTTTTAAACAGCTTTTTAAACAATAGTACCTGACATTAATTAATTTATTTGATAAGTCTGGAAGGTGGAAACCCTCAATAAATGAATGCGCTGACTTGCATCTTTCAACTGCTAAAGAAGCTATAAAAAAAATAAAAAAATGTAATACTTGTATGGTCACTGTGCATTAAAATGCATCTCTGTTCACTAAAGTAATGACTTTTGAATATAGTGTTTTTACCAGCTTAAACAGTGGGACCATCGTTTTATATTCATCCAAGTGTCTTGGTCACACAACTGGCAACCGTGTACATAGCAACTAAAACAATCTGCAGAAAAAGCAGATAGCAGGTAACTAAATCTTCATATTATAACATAAAATAGTTGCTTGACATGCAAGACAGATTTATAATGGTACATAGCCATCTGGAAAACAGCATCGAGCTTACAAAGCCATTAAAAGAAAGGTTTGAGATAAAGCATATGGATCAAGTGAAGGATTAAACTTTTTTGTTTCCATTTTTTTTGTTGTTGTTTCGGCATCATGGCTAGATATAGCACTTCCTGTGCTCCTAGTGAAAGTTTTACTGCTGATGCATTACTCATACGTCCTCATGCGTTCCTTGATAGTTCTCCTCACACACTGTGCCTTTCAGTGTAGTGAAAATCTTAGTTAATAGAATAATCTGAAAAAGGACACTAATACAATAGCAAAAACGCACTTCCTAGAGAAATGCATATAGATTGCTGACTGGTGCCACCTGTTCTCCACTAACCATATTGAATGTAAACATAAATTGCATTAGATTAAAGTATTTTGGATTATTTTATATCCATCTGCAAGTTGCAACCAAATTGCATGCATTATTTACCAGATATACAGACCTAAACATTATAAAGTATATAAATTGTAAAGTATTATGAAGTATATTTGAGACTATACTGTAAGCTTTCATGTGTCATGGGTGTTAAAGATCTGATATTCTTTTGCTGCATTCATTAAATGCCGTCAACAGAGACATCCCAAATCTTACTGTTTTTCTGTATTGGCACCACTGATCAGACAGACAGATGCTAGCAGTATCATTTGATGCTATGCCTAAAATGAAAGCATGTGCCTTTGTGATCAGCGATCAGTCCATTTCAGAATATAGTATGAGCTAAAGGAATATAAGTTAATAAAATATAGAACATATACAATATATCAAGTCATGCAGCATTGCGATGTATATGCCCAATTAGTCAAACATATGTACTGTTTGTTAGCAGGTAAGATTAACGCTTCTAAATCTTCATATTATAACTTAGCTGCTTGACATGCAAGACAGATTTATAATGGTACATAGCCATCTGGAAAACAGCATCAAGCTTACAAAGCCATTAAAAGAAAAGGTTTGAGATAAAGCATATGGATCAAGTGAAGAATTAAACTTTTTTGCTTCTGTTTTTTGTGCTTTCGACACCATAAATGGCTTGATATAACACTTCCTGTGCTCCTAATGACAGTTTTACTGCTATGTCCTCATGCGTTCTCTGATCACTCTCCTTACACTACTTGATGAAGTGAAAGAATTAATGTAACTCTTCACAACATCAACATTTAAAACAAACAAACAGATTCATAATTGTCAGATTGTTAACTGTTTAACGTAATATAGATAAATCTCAGGTAGGTGTGACTTGGTGGCTTACTGAGAGATTTGTGTCACTATTGGGTCTTTAAGCAAGGTATTATATAGACTGCATCAATCAACATTTACTTACATTTGCACTGTTACCCAGTGTTATTTTAGGGTACAATTACACAACTTTGTACTAAAAATAGAAACGTTTTTTCTTTGCATTTTTAGCATACAGACGACAACATTGTCAAAACGCGAAAACAATAAAAACCACTGTATTCTGCTTTCAGGCCAGTAGATGGCGATGTGACTTTGTAAAGAAAAACAACGCGCCTATAGACTGAACACGTAATACACGTGTATGATGCCACCATTTTCACAAATTCGTGTTTTTGTAGTTTACATGGAGACGGCAACGGTACCATTTTCAAAAACCTGCACTCTGAAACACGTTTTCAAAAGTTTGCATTTTTAGGCCCCTAAAACGCATTAA
>CM074453.1:23593431-23705931 GCA_037101425.1 Elopichthys bambusa
AATATTTCATCTTTTTTTTAGATAGTTTTATTTTGATTGTTTTTATTTTCACATTATGTATATCTTTGTATATAATATGTATATGACATATTTCTTATAATTTAACAAATAATCGATAGAAAAATCAACAGATCCATCGATCATCAAACAATTGTTTGTTACAGCCCTTGTGGCGGGGCCAGCTCAAGAACACCGAACAGACATGTGCGTTGGCTCTTTTGACTCAGGCTGCCCATCAAGGCTTTCCCAAGCCAACATCAAAGTTTGTCTACGAACTTGATTATTAGCTTTTCATACATTTATGAACCCCTTGCAGTTCCTTCTCAAACCCTAGTTAGGGCAACCCTAATGTAATGTTTAATGCACTTCATGTTGTTGATAACAAAAAAGGATTAATTTTTCTTACTCTTTGTATTTTTTATGAATATGGTATAAGATTATACTATTTAAATTATCGTATTAAACAAGTTGTATCAAAAGTAATCTAAAAGTAATCAAAAAGTAGTCCGATTACATTACCTAAAATGTGTAATGTAATAGATTACATTACTATCTACTATTTTGATCATGTAATGTGTATTCATAAATGGACAACAATTTGTAAGTAATAACCCGGCACTATATATATATATATATATATATATATATATATAGTCAAACATTTTTTATATTTTTTATATATTTTTACTAGCTGGTCCAGGACACTATAGTTCATTTATGTAAGTGAGGATAGCAAAATAAAGTAAACTGTGACATATTATACCCAAAAATTCTTCATACAGTGGACTACCAGTAAAATTGATAAAAATTTGGAACCAAAAATTATTCAGACACTTTGACCTGACCATGTTTTGATTAAGTGTTATCTGAAATAATTAAGATTATTTTTTTCTGACACAGTTTAACTCTGAGATCTTGTCATATTTTATTACCATTTTTTTTTTAACTATAGTGAATAAACTGTATTAATGAATGAAATGTTCAAGGTGTCTGAATACATTTTGGTTTGACTGTATATATAAACACACTACTAGAATTTAATTGAAAAATTGCAATAAATGCACCATAAAATTGGTCCATACAACCTGTGTGCCAAGCCTTCTGTAGCCATACAATATTTTTTGCGAGGAAAATTGAGTCTTTCCCTCAGTTATAGCTCTCAAATCTCATTCAAAAAGACATTTGGCATCACTGACGTCAAACTCGGCTCAATAATCTTTTGAACTAGCACAATTGAGACTTCATGATAAAATGACATGAATTTCAGCGTACTCCTCACAGAAAGGCTTCAGCAGACTTCTTTTATGGTGCTTTTGTCATCTTCTACTACAAAAAACTACTTGGGAGTTTTGAACAACTTGAGGGTGAATAAATGAGAATTTTATCCCAAAAACATTTAGCAATACGATTATGAGAAAAGAGTGAAGCTTATTTATAAGAGTGAGGGTTCATAACATACCTTTATGTATCCGTCCAATCGAAATCTGTCTCTGCTAAATTGCTCATCACCGATAATATATATGAACGTCACATGTTAATGACATCTGTAATGAGAAAAAACAGATATAACACTACATCCACAATCACATTAGGCCCAAACCTATACAGTGCGCATTTATTGTCACAGTGCAAGTATTAATAAAGAGATTTTGTCAAACGTAACTCGTGTTTAATTGCCGTCAGGGCGGTTTGACTGAATCCGTCCTTCAGCATCTGCATTGCTGAGCTTCTCTCCCCCTCTTTTTCTTCATCTCCGTCTCATATCTTTCCCCCTACTGCACCCATCGAATTGGCACCAAACCCTTCAAGATGTCCCCAGCAGGCTCTTGCTTCGCTGGCCGCGTAGTAGACTGTGTGGTTTCCTTTAAACAGCTGTAATTTGTATTTCCAATCACTGTGCTGATTTCTGCTCATTATATTGCTGTTTCACACCGGTAAGTGAGCAAAAGTTTGGATTGATTGACTCTAATTAACTAAAAAACGTTCCGAGCCAGGGGTTTATTACCATGCTAGCTAGCCACAAATGTCAGAGACTTTCACAAATTATTATCCTGTTAAGATGAATGTGTGGGGAGGCAGGGAAGTGTGGAGACAAAGAGAACATATATTATTTTCATGACGAATTTGTTTATCGCTCTTCTTTTTTTTCCTCACATTTTCAGGTGTCTTATTTTCCAATTAAATACACACAGACTCAGCATCTGTACACATTTCAAGGGTTGTCATCGCCCCGTGTTGCAGCATGAAGCCTGGAAGAGTACAAGTATGTACGTCTTGTAATTATGATCTCTGTTATTGAATTGGCCGTCAGAATATTATAAATCTGACACTGAAAAGTCTAGCTTTAATCATGCATTCAATCTGATTTAACTTAAAGATGAAGTGTGTAATTTCTGCAGCACTAACGTCACCGAATGGAATTGCGAAAACGATGATTGTATTCGAACACATTTCCCGAAAACTTTCCCAATTCCAATGACTGACTTGCTGTTGTCTGTTCATATTATAGGAAATAATATAACAACAATATTACACGTTATACCTTTAACTGTGACCGCATATTGGTCAAATCACAACACAACTTAAATTCGTCTTCATTTTGGCTTAGAAAAGCTAGTGTACAATACAGCATCTGTGTATGCGTAATAGAGTCGTCTGACGGTTGCTAACCCACTGTAAGGTTTGATGCATGTTTCTGTTGAAATTAATGGCAGTGGTGTTTCCTGGCCTGATGTCATTTATTTCACAGGATTGATTGGAGGCTGGAAGAGCAGACAAATGTGTTTGGGAAGTGTTCTAATTTAAAATATGGTTGCCTGACCTGGAAGAGAAAGCAAAGAGACAATCCATCCTTCAAAAACATGACCTGGGTGTCCGAGCTGCCAACAAAGTTTAGTGCACAAACAAAGAGTGCATGATATGAAGCACATCAATACAACAAGACAATTGTGCATAAATATATCCTCAATATGCAGTCATGTGTTGCTGTATGTTATACCTGAATTTCATATGGCTACTCTGCTGAAGCTTATACAGAGCCAAACCGCGGATAAGGAGTGTGTGCCACTACACTGTAAAAAATTATTTTCATGATTTGTTATCACTACATTTTTTCTTTTGTCAAACCAACTTAGATAATGAATGTGGTTCAGATAACATAATATTTTGAGTTTCTGTTGATTAAATCAATCGCCTTCATTGTATTAACTCAAATTTTTAATTTCAATGAACTCAAAATTAAGGCAACCAGGTAACTTACTTTTTTAAGTTAAACCAACAATTCTTTTTTACAGTGTAGTTGTAACAATTGGATTTGCAATCTGTTTGAGTGGCCCAAATGGCTGTTTTCAATAATATTTATAATTAAAATGTAAATAAATAAATAATTATTATGAATATTATTAATAAATAAATAATTAAATAATAATATGTAATTATTTATTGAACACTGGCATCATTATCTGACTGTTAAACAACTGTTTTCAAATAAATTATTTTTAATTATTATTATAATAATAACAATAATAATTATCATTATATTATTGTTATTAATAAATTAATTGTATTAATTTCTAATAAATGATTTTACAATAATTAAGTTTCAAATAAATTAATTATTAATATGATAATAACAATTATCATTATTGTTATTATTATTGTTATTAATAATACGTAATTTATTGAACATATCTTGACTATTTATTAACTGTTTCAAGTTTCTAATAAATGATTATATAATAATTACGTTTTAAAAATATTATTCTTATTATTAATATAATAACAACAATAAAATGATTTTACAATAATTAAGTTTCAAATAAATTATTATTATTAATTATTAATATGATAATAACAATTATCATTATTGTTATGATTATTGTTATTAATAATACATAATTTATTGAACATATCTGACTATTTATTAACTGTTTCAAGTTTCTAATAAATGATGATATAATAATGAAGTTTTAAAAATATTATTATTAATATAATAACAAATATCATTATTGTTATGATTATTGTTATTAATAATATATTATTTATTGAACATATCTGACTCTTTATTAACTGCTTTCAAGTTTCTAATAAATTATTATATAATAATAATAATGGCTAGACTAAATCAAAAATCCATGTGATACAGAGCCAAACCACGGCTAAGGAGTGTGTGTCACTAGTGGTAACAACTGGAATTGCATTCTGTTTGTTTTAATCATATTTATAATTACATTTTAAAATTAAATAATAATACTTTATCATTATTATTATTAATAAATTAACAACATAACATTCATGTGAATAGTATCATCATCACAATAAATAAATCTTCCATCAAGTAATGCAGTTCATTAACCTAATTGTAGTCAGTTTACAGTTGACAAGCAAAATATTAAAGTTCATTCAATGAATGAATGGCACATTACTATAGAATTCAACACGTGTGCGTATATTGGCTATAACATGGTTTCGTTCATGGCTCATCCAGTCAAATTTTACAGAGCTATTCATTGTATAATATTGTCTTTTTCCACCTTTATACTGTGACTACAGCAGGACTAGTTAGTGCTGTTCTGCTGACCACAGGAAGTATGAGTCCAGTTGCTGCCCATTATTATCCACTGCAAATGCAGAAGGGCGGGACACACATCCACTCTTGCAGTCTCAAAGGTGCCAAAGGATCTCTTTCACTGAGTTTAAAGAGAAATAGTATGTCTCTCAGTCATCCATTAAGTTCTCTGTCTGTATTCTCGGTTTAAAAAAGTTGTATTGCTGTCATGGGAGTATGTATGCTTCTGGGCCCATTCATTCATGTCAAATGAATCCTATAACACTTTGCCGGGAATATATGTCATTTCCACATCTACATAATCAACCCAAAACTGTCACAGCTATACACACTTCAAAATAAAGCTTCACTGCAGCATCTTCTAGTTCTTATCATCAATAAGATGATATTTTTTACTGTATGTGGGTCTTAAGTTGCTATATGTTTCTTAAAAGAGTTGAGTTTTAAAAGTGCTTGATGTTTCATTATTGATTCTAACTGGAACCTTTATTTAAAAAAAAAAAAATGGTTTGGGATGTTTAATAAGTTGCATTGCAATTTACACTTTACAATAAGGACACATTTTTAACATAAGTTAACACATTCTATTTTTTACAGCATTTTATCTTATCATATCCCAAGGCTTTCATTTATTATCTTTGTTAATGTTAGTTAATTAAAATTATTCATTGATTCTGTTAGTTGATAGCGCATTAAAGGGTTAGTTCACCCAAAAATGAAAATTATGTCATTAATTAATGTCAGTAATGACTCACCCTCATGTCGTTCCACACCCGTAAGACCTTTGTTCATCTTCGGAACACAAATTAAGATATTTTTGATGAAATCCGATGGCTCAGTGAGGCCTCTATGCCAGCAATGTCACAGAACTTCTCAAGATCCAGAAAGGTACTCAAAACATATTTAAAACAGTTCATGAGACTAAAGTGGTTCAACCTTAAATGTTATGAAGCGACGAGAATACTTTTTGTGCGCCAAAAAAACTAAATAACGACTTTTCAACAATATCTAGGCTACGTCCACACGAAGCCAGAGCTTACCCTATCCGATCTTTTTTTTTCCTCATCTCAAGAAATATCTGCTTACACACAAACCACTGAAACGACTCAAAACAATGTAGTATACATGCCAGATCAGTATGTGGCGCTGTAATTCTGCAATAGAGACTTGGAGCATGCGCATAAACCTTGCGTGCTGTATACAAACTTTAGTAAAGCTTCGGAATAAAGCTTTATTTTAATAAAGCTTTAGGCTCGGTAGCTTCTGCGGCACGAACACAAGCATTTAGTACGCTATTATTGTTGTTGTTGCTGTTTTGTGCTGTTAGCGGTGTCTGACTAGGGTCGACACGTGGGGTGATGAAATCATCGTTTCACAAAATATACGGTTTGGCTGTACACACGGAAACGCTGCGTTTTCAGATTTATCCACTCTGGGACCCGGTTTTAAAAAAATAGCGGTTTCACCTTCCGAAAACGCCGGATCCGTGTGGACGAAACACATATCAGATACAAAATTTGTGCATATACACAGAAACGCGGCCCTAGTGATGAAGCTTTATGAATCTTTTGTTTCGAATCAGTGATTCTGAGTGCCAAAGTCACGTAATTTCAGCAGTTTGATACGCAATCCGAATCACTGATTCGAAACAAAAGATTTGCAAAGATTCAAAGCAGTGTTCTGAAATCGGCCCATCACTAGATATTGTTGAGAAGTCGTTATTTTGTTTTTTTGGCGCACAAAAAGTTCTCTCGTCACTTTATAATATTAAGGTAGAACCACTGTAGTCACATGAACTGTTTTAAATAGGTTTTGAGTACTTTTCTGGATCTTGAGAAGTTTGGTGACATTGCTGAGCTATCAGATTTCATTAGAAATATCTTAATTTGTGTTCGGAAGATGAACAAAGGTTTTACGGGTGTAGAATGACATGAGAGTGAGTAATAAATGACATTTTTGGGTGAACTAACCCTTTAACTAATGTTAAGCAATTTTTTTATTTTAAAAATAAATGGACCCTTTTCAAATTTCCGGGGTTCTCAGATGCGGAAGTCATCATAGTTTGGTCAACTTCTATTGGTAAACGGACACTACAACAAATAAAAATTTTTATTCTCATTTGCTCATATGGCAAAAGAAAATTAATCCACGGTAGCATTTCTAAATGTACATTCATTTTTATTTTTTTTTTAAATGGAAAAAAAAACGTAGGTAGATTCATGATGTTAATAACTGTGGACACCTGTCATCACAGTCCATGAAAAGGCTCCATTAGTAAATGTTGAAATTAACATTAATTTAATTAAAGGCACAGTATGTAAGTTTCGCAGCTAGAGGTCGCATATTCAAAACAATAACAAAGGCTTTGATGATGCAGTGAATGAGCATGGAATCATGGGAGTTGTCATCTTCACCTCCACAACCGATGGAAAGCAATCTGATGGGACACAGGCAGAAATCATGTTCATGGATGAGCTAATGTATTAAAGTTTTATTAAAGTTACTGTGGTATGAAGCAGGGCGGGGCCGAGATCCGTGGGAGCGGAACGAGTCGCATGGAGGAGCTCCGTAAGGATACAAGACAGAATGACAACAGTGAAGGGCGAGAGAGGACCAGGACATTTTATGTTGCTGTTTTTATTATGCTTATATGCAACAGTCAGCCTCTGCTGCTCCTTTCATTTCGTTGTTTATGTATATTTTATGATTAAAGTTACGTTTAACTGCCTCCTTTTTTATCTGAACTTGAACTTTGTTACTCATATGGGTCAGTTTATTTGACAAATTAAAATTTGTACGGTAACGCAGCACTGTTTTACTTGGTCAAAACAATCATACTAAAATATGTGTTAAAATTAGTTATGTGTGTTCGCTTGGTGGCTGGTATGAGACACTTGTAGCTAGATCAATATTAGAATAACATTAATAAAAGCTGGATGACTTATGTTGGTAAATGGAATGCAATTTATTTTAAAATATATTGTATGGTGGAAAAAATGCTGTATTAGGGCCCATTCACACAGAACGCGTTTTTGCTTTGAAAAACGCGAGATGTGGGTAATAGAACGGGGAAAAAACGGACTCGAGACAGATTTTTTAAAAGTTGAACTGATTTTAACAAGCCGCGTTTTTAGAACGCCATGTCATGCGCGAGACGGTGCAACAGACGCAAGACGCGAGCGCAACAGTTTTGCACGTCCGTCTAGCGTGTTTACATAGAAAAACAATGGAAAAGTAGCGCATTGGAAAGGAAAAACGCGTTCTGTGTGAACGACCCCTTACTGTTATTATAAATAAAGCTGTTTCTGATTATGTTATTTTAGCCACTTGACAAAATTTGCATTGTCGCATTGTCTCTGAGGCATGTTACAAACATGTTACTTGCGTTAAATCAAGAAAATGAGAGATTCAAACAAAAAGACTAACCGATTTGAGCTATATAACAATGATTAGTTTTATGTCAATAAAGGTGTCCAAACAGTTGCTCACCTGTCTAATAAAACACATAACATATCAAAGCGTTTTTGGTGTTTCCATGGCTTCTACGGAAATAAAACAGGAAATTGAGGGTAACTCGGATGTGACGTCATTGACAGGCGACACAGTCTGTTACGCTGGTTAAAATAGCTGATTTCTCTAGATTTAAACATTGTTGGAAACATTTGGGATAATGTAAGTACACATATTTTAATGCAGAAATCGTACATATTGTGCCTTTAATAAATACGAGTATTGTTTATTGTTAGTTCATCGTAACTAGTGATAACAAATAAGGCCTTAACGGATAATCCTAATTACACCAAATATTCCAACAAGGATGTCACTTTTTAATGTCTGATTAGCTATGAGATTTCGGTCAGATGTAACTGACATTTCATTAATAATTTTGTTATTTTACATCTCACTAGAGGAGGCACAACAAAACACAAGGGTAAAAAAATAAAAGTAAAAAGGCGCATACACCAAAACATCAAAATGAAAACTCATTTTTGTAAATGAAACCTATTTGTCGATAGAGCACATCAGTCTTGTGAAGCGGGGTAAATTAGAAGGCTTGCATTTTGTTGGGGTTGTGCAGAATGCCAGTGGGTAGCGTTCACACAACATCCCTCTGTGCATACTATTTACCCCTGGATTGCTTCAGGCTAATGTCTCAATAATTTTCCCTCTTTTTTTTTTTTTTTTTTGCAGGTCCTTCCCACAAAGGACTTGACTAATGATCCATGGACAAAATGAAGCATTCAAATTTATTCATTAATCATTCATCTCCAGCTCATTGAAAATGCTAAACTTCCACAAAATTAAGATTGAATATTGAAAAGTGATTGAGGGAGACAGCTCTCTGAGGAGACAGGAAAAGAGAGGATAAACAAGCCAAAAAGGAGGGAAAAAATGACAAAGGACGCAGAGCGAGAGGCGGTCGAGACCAACCCGAGCCTGGTTAGGGTTACACAGGTATACTATCCGCTAGTTAAGGTCAGAGGGGTTTAAGTAGGTGTAATTAGATCCAAGAATCTAGAGAAGCGTAGAATTTCTGTCAACACAGCCCCCTAATTATTCTCTTTTCCAATTAATGGTGACATAGATTAATTATCTGATGAGGCAAAGCCAATTGCAATCATTCACCCCGCTAAAATTAGATCATTCCTGACAGTAGCATGAAAGTCACCTGCTTCATTGTTATGGATTGGGCCGTGAGCGTCGGACAAGGGAGAGAGTGAAGCATGCTGGGGGTTTAAGTAAGTTGTCTGGCGCAGGTGAGCGTCCAATTACTCCGCTATCTGAACTGTAGGCATCTTCCTGCTCGATCCGCCGGCATCTGCGATGGGTCTGTTTGCTTGCTGCGGGACATGGCTGGTAGTTGAGTCATCTGTCAGTGAGAGCAGGAACTCAGAGAGGCGCTGGATTGCATTTGACAACTCCTCCTGTTTAAATAGGCAAGCAAATAGAATCAATGAGTGTTGGCTAATTCAGTACAAAAACCTGTAGTGGAGCGGGAGCTTCGGCCCCACATAAATCTATAATACTTGGAAAGGCCAGTATAGATGGTCACCAATATATGTTGTGTTAACTAGCTTTCTTAGCAGTTCCGTTCAATTGAAAGACAATTTAAATATATGCACTACATATCAGCAAGATTTATTTTTTTTCTGAAAAAAAAAAAAAAAAAAAAATCAATACATTTATTTAGGAAGGATGCATAAAGTTGATCAAAAGTGATAGTAAAGATATTTATAATATTACTAAAGATTTCTATTTCAAATAAATGCTGTTCTTTTGAACTTTCTATTCATCAAAGAATTCTGAAAAAAAGCATCAATTTCCAAAAAAATATTAAGCAGCACAATTGTTTTCAACACTGATAATAAAAAAATAATTTTAAAAAATAATAAAAATAATAAGAAGAAAAATTCAAATGTATAACAGTAGAAAACAGCTGTTTTAAATTGTAATAATATTTCGCAATTTTTTACCATTTTTTATTGTATTTTTATGTATTAGAGAAGCACCGATATAATCGGCCAATAATATGTGTTCATATTAATTTGAGTAACATGTTTATGTTTATAACTGATACCATTTACTCTGAAACAAGTTGATGAAATGGAGATAATAAAGTTTTTATTTGCATTTCTTTCAAAATATAATAATTAAAAATATAATGACTAATTATTAATGAAATAATCATTCATGTAAAAGAAGGTATAAAAGGCAGAAACCCCAAACTTTCTGTATCGTTATCGGTATTGGCAGATATAATTCGGAATAATCGGCTATCGGTATATATATGTATATATATGTATGTATATATATATATGTATATATATGTATATATTATCTTACATTTTGTTTTGTCAGAATACACTGATACTTTTGAAGGGTTGTCTGTAAAATGGATTAGATATGGCATTTACTAGTGAAACTTTGACCAATTCCAAGAAACCTATAAAAGAGCGACAATGACAACTTGAGACACTTTTATTTTGTACTGTACAACAGGAGATTGAGAAAGACAAAACAAATGAACGAGAAAGACGGTGTGCGCCACACTCCTGGTGAACTGTGCGTGTGGGTTCAGTGCATGCCTGTTTTAAAAAACCTCAGCAACCAGTTTTTCTATTAAACTGCCTTGCACTGTCAACCAGCTTGGGAACTGAGCTGGCCTAGCCATGCAGAAATTTTCTGACTAACAATTATATCAGAAACAAGATCTTGGATTACGGTCCCTCGAGAGCAGCGCAGTGGGCGTTCGCTCCAATTATTACTGGCCATTCACAACTCTCCACCCTGCTCTCTGTTGTTAGCAATTGTCAATTATGCTATCCCTGGTGTAAACTTGCATAACCCGGAACTGAGTGCCCAATCTTGCAGCGGCGTTACGAGATGACAGGCTTGTACGCTTTCTCTATTTCGTTTAACTCTTCCCCCATCTCTCTACTTCAGTAGAGTTGCTTGGAAGCAGTCATTTGTTCCTCAGGAAGACACAGGGACAAATCAGTGAAACTAGTTTTTGCAACCTACAACCCTCGGTGCCTGAGGTTCCTCATGAGTAGATGGGTGGACATGTTTTGCTTGTGGTATCTTAGGTAAAGTGTTCGGACAGAATCAGCATTGATAACAAGTCTTTACACACAGGGCACTGCGATAGTTTATAAAGGGTTAGTTCACCCAAAAAAAAAAAATTCGGTCATTAATTACTCACCATCAAGTCGTTCCAAACCTGTAAGGCTTTAATTCATCTTCGAAATACAAATGACGATCTTTTTGATTAAATCTGAGAGCTTTCTGTCCCTCTATAGACAGCTACGCAGTGACCACTTTGATGCTTCAAAAAAATTCATAAAGAGATCGTAAAACTAATCCATATGAATTGAGCGGTTTAGTCCAAATTTTCTGAAGAGACTCGATAACTTTATACGATGAACAGATTGAATTAAGGCTTTTATTCACAGTTCTGTCTAGTATCGTATTAGACAAAACTGTTAAAAAGAGACAATGCTGCCGTTCTCAGAGCCGGCATTCTCAGCGCAGTCAAAATAAAAGCCTGGGGCACCGTCAAAATAAAAGTCCCACTTCCAACACATCGGCCAAACAGCAAAAGTTGTCGGCCGGTGCTGATATTTAAAAAATGCCAAATGTCAGCCTTGGCGATATATCGGTCGACCACAGGCTCAAACATACATGGTTCTATTACAGCACTGGCTGTCAAAACACATCACAAATTCAGTGTGATGAAGTTTGTCAATCTCAACAGTGGGCATTTACTTGTGTTTCTGAAAGAGTTAATGCCCCTTGAAATGAAGTGTTTGTTACAATGATTTAAAAAAAAAAAAAATATTTAAACTTTTTTTTGATGCAAAACACTTTGATAACTTTATAAGCTAACCTCCAGAAACATAATATAAAGATCTGAAAATGCATTTCATGAGCCCTTTAAAGTATCTTCTTGAACACACTGTCAGTTTATTTACTTACAGGTGTGAGTCTCGTGCAAACAGCAACTTACAGTAGCATCTCGAATACTGTCTGTATGAACATTCAACGGGAGTCAAGCCCATAACAGTAACAATAGGGACAGTGACCACAGTAATATCAAAGATGGCGACATCCATAAAACTGGAAAGTCTTATCACTTTCGATACGACAAGAGTCCAATAGAGCCACGAGTTCATCCATCAAATCTTCATTAAACTGCAGCAGCTTTCATATCTGGAGCATTTGAGTCACACAAAACTGACAGGAACAGCTCCGGTGGAGAACGGTGACTATCTAAAACTCTCAGATGATGCACAGCTTATATCTCCATCGCTGTAAGTTACCGAAAGTGAAACCACACAGGAACGCACACACGTTACACAGCGCGGGTTTTCCAAGAATGCAGCTGTGAGTCCTGATATGCGGTTGTGACTCCCGTAAATAACTGAACTGTGTGTGAACGTAACCATATTAAGGACTCAAATACAGGACTGACAACCGTATTCTGCTGCTGTGTGAACGTGGCCCTTGTTCATGATACTCCAAATATATGCAGAGTAATACATTTTCATCTACTTCAGTGTCTGATTTGTTCTTGACTATGTTTTCAAGCGTGCAAAATAAAGAATAATTATTGTTTGCAAAGTGATAACTGTTGAGATATTAAGAATGAACGTAAATATCTTCCCAGAGCCCAAGAGGACCCCCTCGTCAAAGAGACTGGGACAACATTCCCGGATGTCCCTCTGACAACGGCCCTGAATATATTAGTGACTAGAACATAGCTGTTTGAGGCATTACCAAGATGGCTTCCAGATTAAATGACTTGCTTTAAAAAGGTTGTGTTCAATCCAGAAAGAAAATCTTTAATCATTTGTATCAAATAGTACTGCTGATGGAGACAGACAGAGATATTATTTTGGATGATTTATCCCTCTCTTAAATACTTTTCATTAATCCTTTGCTCAAATATTTTCGGCTCATCTTTCTAGATTTTTGTAATTTACTAAAATTGCATATTTAATTACCTCATAATATCATGAGGGGGCCCCAGACACAGTCAGAGGCCCTCCACAGCCCCTATGTCCCAAATTCCAGTGTTTGTCTGGCCATTGTATGGCAGTTTGCTGCACAATACAAAGACAATAACAATAGGAAGCTGTGACAGACTAGACTTTCTAATTCCACAAGCCTTTAAAATCTAAGGTTAGCAACTACACAATTTCCATAGTTTTGGGTCATTTGAGAATGGTGACACTTTATTGCTATGCCTTGCTCTACTTTTATTTCACAATGTACACAATGCTAGTCTGTGTCTGGGGGAGGAGATCAACACAGAGCTGTGACAAAGTTTAGAGTAAGGCTGCTCCTTTTGTCCTTCACACTCGGAGGAGCTTGAAGAACTCCTCGTCTTCATGCTCCATTCACCAGCCTGACTTCCAGAGCTGGCCTCCCCTGACTGAGCCACAAACACACCGCCGTTCACCTCATTATAAGCACGCATAGCACACCTTCCACTGAGACCAAATGCTTTTTGTGTTAGATCATTCAAACATTGCGGTTGCATTATTCCAATATAGAAAATAATGTTAAATACAAACCTAATTTCATTAATTATTTAAATGTAATTTTAAATGTAATTTTATAGTATATAAACATACTAGACAGACTCTAGTCTCACTGTTTTTTCAGCACCTTACGCCATGATCACCAAATTTTTAAGACATCCTACAGTATGTGAAAGGCCCCTTATACAGACACTTTATGAGTGCAATTTTATATCTTAATGATTATTATAGTGGTCAAACAATAAAGATTTTGTTTCAGAGTATTATACAATGTTGATACCGATAATTAGAGTATATGTGTGCCGGTATGTGTGTGATA
The DNA here is from genome assembly GCA_037101425.1 of Elopichthys bambusa. Lineage (NCBI taxonomy): Eukaryota > Metazoa > Chordata > Actinopteri > Cypriniformes > Xenocyprididae > Elopichthys > Elopichthys bambusa. The sequence goes on from CM074453.1 coordinate 23,607,362, forward strand.
AGAGCGAAACATACTAAGTTTTTAACACAATATTTACTTGAAATTTACTACAAACATTTGATATTTGAAAACAAATTTTCCATTCACTAGACTAGATTTCAAGTCTGACAAAAGCGAATTCTAATGGCTCTGTCGATTGGCCAAGTCTACATTACGATAATCTCAAAAAGGCCAAATATCTTCTGATATATCAATCTGGCCAATATATTGGTCTATGACTTCTATATTATTATATGATGCATATACATTTTTTATTCATCTACATTATTATTATTATTATTAAATCATAATAAGTGTACACCCTAGTTGACAGGAAAATTATTTTGCTCGACTGTCATGTCACGTAAATAAAAGCGACCACTGACCTTCTATTCATCCGTGGAACACAAAAAGAAATGTTTTTAAAAATGTACACACTTTTCTCTGTACACCTTCTTTTTAAAGTGGATGGTGATCAGCCACTTGAAGGTTCCACAAAAGACCATAAAAATAGTCCATAGGCGCAATATTTCTTATCTGAAGTCATAGAAATGCTTTGTATGAGGAATATCGATATATATCAATACTGAAATATCTGAAACGCTTCCAATACTCATTTTCTGCAGAACAGATACACAATACCAGCTGTGCTTTCTCTCTTTCTCTCATTTCTCTGACAGCGAGTTGACACACCTCCCCTAATCAATCGTTTCATTTGCTCCGGATGAATATTGTTGGTGTTACAAGGCTTGACGTGGGATTGCGCGCATGGCGCAGTACTAAATTGAGCTCTTTTTTGCTGTTTATTGTGCTTAAACAGTCAAATACACACAAAATAATGTCAAAATGTCAGCCTTGAGTATTCATGTAAACACAGTCAGTTATGTTTTAAGTGAACATAAACAGCTGAGAAAGAAAACGCATGTGTAACAGTATATTGGATCTGTGCGTCAGGTCTTAAAGTGACAGCAGCCTAATATACCTGCTGCCAAATTATGAGATAATATTAAAAATATTTAAGATATTTATCTGCCATATAGATATATCTATGTGGTTTTTCCCCATGGTTTCAATGTCAAAATTGTGGCCAGTGAATTGTGGCTAGTAACTTTGGAAAACCACTAGCCACAGTGGATGGTGAGCAAAAAAGTTAATGTCAAGCCCTGATTATATGGCAATGTGCACACTCTGCCAAACATCTCCTTTTGTGTTTCATGGAAGAAAGACATGATGAGGGTGAGTAAATAATAATTGAATTTTAATTTTTGGGTGAAATATTCCTTTAAGGATCAACTTCATCTTAACCTCAACAAGCATTACCCTGAATGGGACCCATTGTAGTATATAGTGCAATACTTACAAATAGTGTTGTGTGTGTGTATGTGTGTGTGTGTTTGTATGGGTACTAAAGAGCCCATACCTGGAGGGCTTTCATTTTCTGGTTGTTCTGGTTGGAGAGGGTCTGGAAGCGGGCCAGCTCTGCCTGGCTGTAGACGCTGCGGTGTTTGAAGTATTTTAGCATGGCTTTGTGCATCCTCTTCTGCAACAAAGAAAGCTGAGGAAGAAAGAAAGAAAGAAAGAGGGAGCGAGAGAGAGAGAGAGAGAGAAAAAAGAGGGGGAATTGGTAAGGCAGGAGAGGAAATTAATGGCAGTGTTCAAGAAGAATGATGGAGGGGAATAGAGAAAGCAGTCAATAGCCCATTCTGCAGTACACGGGGCTGACAGGAATTTCACAGTCTCTTGCTCTCCCTGCCCACTCATGTGCACTGGGCGGAAACCAGTCACATCTGGCTGCCAGGATGGGGGGTTAATTTTCTCTAAATGCTTCAGCGGTTTTGTTCTAGCTCAGGCAAACTCGGTGACTGCAAAGCTGATGAGTAAAATATTTCGACTTCACTCACTTTAACTTTATACCAATCCCCTCCAGACATATTTTACACATACACAAAAAGTCATGAACCCCCTGCCGCAACAAGAAATTATTCTGAGTATACTGGAAAAAAAGAAAAAAAAATTGAGAGAGAGAGAGAGAGTGTATATGTTTGTGTGTGTGTGAGAGAGAGAGATTAGAGAAGAAAGAAAGAAAGAAAGCATGCTGCTCTCTTTATTATTTGTGCAGTTTTCCAGAAAAAAGGGGGTTTCAATTCAGAGGGATGTCGTCCCTTGTTTCGCCCCATCTCTTCTCTCTTCCTTTAAGCTTATCATTGCTTGGCAATGTGTTCTTCGGAGCATGAAAAAACTAAAGCGAATTAGCTCAGCCTTTAACTGAACGAGTACAAAAAAATTTCCTTTATGGAGCTGTGTCAAAAAAAAAGTGTACTATCCTATTAATGCTACAAGTAACAATAGTTACAATATACTGTAGAAAGAAATGTGCAAAAGAAATATCAAAAAGACTTCAGTCAAAGTGATGCAAGACACTAACCTCATTTATGCGTTCTTTTGTTTATACAGTATATGTAAAACACACTTGCTTCTCTTGTAACAACCCAACTTTCAAGATGTATACAATGCAATTTCTGTTAGGCCTTCAGGGTTACAATAGCAAACCTGCCACCAACCTTTTGTTTACAAGCATTAAACTGATTCTGGATGTTTAGGTAGGCCCATAGTTTGTCCATTTTACCACTGCAAGGGGGCGCTCTAGCTCTCTTATTCAGACTAAACCATCAAATCCAACTAAACTGGCAAAATGCCAGTACGTCATTGTATATGACAACCTGTATTATATATAAGTAATATGTTGATGTTGAGGACATAGTTGCAGTGTCTATAGTCAATTGATAAAAGTGAAAAACAAAGAAGTTTGTCAGCATAACCAAAGGATGCCACAGAAAACCACATAAATAATTAAGTGCCATCTGTCACTAGCACACTAATGCAGAAATTTCAAATTTTCATTTTTTGGGTGAAATATTCCTAATCATATTTTATGCTATTTCTATATTCTTTCTTTTCTGTATTGTGTACCACTCTAAACCTTAATGCTGAAAATAATTAATTGGTATGAGTAGGGTAAACTTAAACTAAACAAATTAGTTCAATCAAATTAACTTTTATGAGTATTTAGAACTTGACACATAAAAACTGACACATTTTAAGTAATCTAAATTGTTTCATTGTTTTGAGTTTTATTAACTTGTTTCTTTTAATTTAGACAAAATTAAATGTAACTGGGCTGGGATTTCTATTTCCCAGCATGCTTTGCCATGACAATTGAAATACTGCATCCCAATTCGCCTACTTATACTACGCACTAAAAATATGTACTGTTTTTGTGAAGAAAAAGTACAAACTTTTGAGTGTGTAGCAGAAGCTTTGGGACGTACAACTTCGTCATAATTGCGTCTTTAACGGATGTTCTGTCGCTTAGTTACGCAACCTGTAACCAATTAAACTCCCCTGTCAATCATCTTGTCACAGTTAAAATCCTCCACATTCAATACATTTAATTTCCTACCGTTTCGGAGAGAAATGTAGTCGCACATTGATCTGCCAGTCATAGGTCTTACATGTGGAGAACTCTCCTCATCTTTGCATTTAAAAGTTGATGACCTAATGCATCATTATAAAAGTTCACAATGCTGTTGCAGATGAAATATAATGTTGATAACATTTTAATACATTTTTTTTGTTTTATCTTTATCTTAAACGCTCTGCTTAACCGTCGATCTCGCACATCCATCATGTTTGTAGTTTTTTAACACTTTTTATTCGTGTTTGTAGTTCTAATCGAATCCTCGTCCACAGCGCAATGGGTTGTGGGCAATATTAGCTGTTAGGAGTGTGCACAGATCTGCATTTCGGATTCTAACCGGAAAAAGTAGACCATCCGGGTATCTTTGGAATACTCATTTCAACATACTACGATTTGGGACACACTAATTCTATCTTCGAATACTATTTAGGATGGATAGTATGCGAATTAGGATGCAGCATAAATGCTAAAATTAAGTGCTGTATAATATTTTTTGTGCAAGATTAATATTAAGTGGGAGATTTAGTAGTGTTGAATGTTTTGCTATACTAATTTAGAAGATTTTCTGTTATGTTGGCTTTTTTGGGAGGTTACCATCATTGTGACAAGTGGAGCATGAGCTTGGTTTAAGAACAGCTATATATCATATATGTTATATATATGATCATATATGTTCTATTATATTGCTGTACTCATTAGCAATTGCTATGCTAATTGTCAGCAATTAGCAAGTTGGCATTTATTGAATTAGCTAGTTAAAGCTAGCCAAGTTTCCATTACTAAAAATATTTAAGTTGAGATTACATGATATTTTAAGTTAAATGTATGAATTAGCTTACTCAAATATTTCAAGTTAAGAGCACTTAAAATGTATGAGCTAGTTCAGCTTACTTAAACTTTTAATTTCTTAACTTAAAATGTTTGATGTAACTGATTACCTCAAATTTTTTGAGTTTTGCCTACTTATTCGGGTTTACAGTGTTTTATATTTTATATTACAGTTAATATTTAATATTATTACAAGTATATTGTAATTCTAATTGGTTGCTAAATTACATATTCAACTATTCAGATTTAGCAAGGTTTCACTAACATATAGCCACATAAACAGTGCTTTGAAACACCTTCTGAATCTATTTCTCGTGATAAATGTGGTGTGTCACAGTTTCATACATATGGAGCAGGTGTTTTAATAGACATCTGATAAATATACAGTCTATTCAGACTATTCATAATGGACCCTATACATACTCAGCATTGCATGGAAAACCTTTCAAAAATGTTAAGCTGTCATAAGAATCCATATTTAATTGAGCGCAGCTTGGCCTACATGTCCTTACAGCTACGTATAGAACTTTAAGAAGAGCTCGTTGTAAACCTCTAAGAGATGCGACTACATCCGCTCTGAAGGAGAGAAAGCCGCAGCAGTCTGCAAATAAACAACAAACTGTAAAAAGGCTGAATACTGAGTAAAAGAAAATCAGGCTTTGATCATGAGCGTGGAGAATCCCATCCACAGGATTTGCCTTTTGCATGCATTTCTCACTTGATAACATTCATGTAGTTAGATGAGGAGTTGTACGAGTATTAGTCTTTTGGGGAACAAACAATGTGTCTTGCTCTTCAGTAGAGTTTTACCATCAGCAGTAGAATAACAAATCATATTAAAATGATCTACAGCTAAAAAAAAATGCTATTTACTTAAAGTGACAGATTATGTGTAAATCAGTATAACTAGTAATAATCTCTAGCAACAACAATGCAATGGTACCATAACAATAACAAGCCATAGACTAATATCATGTATGAGAGACACAAAGCTTTAAAGCTGAAGTGTGCGATTATTTTTTAGTTTAAATACATTCTTCTATCATACAGTAGCTTAATATGTGGAGATATCAACAAGTAAGACATTTGAAGGTTTATTATCACAAAATGTATAATTACTGTGGTGCTATTGAAACATTTCCCTTGGTGGTTTAGTTTGTGAACAAAAGAGTGTTTCGAACAAACCATTTATGTTAATGAATCATTCCAATGAACAAATCTCAGCTCTCTGAACAAGACTCGGAAAAGCACTGAATGAACTGAACGAACAAGGCATCTCATTAATGAACGAACTCATTCTTAATGTAAAATGACGTAAAGAGGTTATAAAAACTCAATATTTTTGGCTACTTTTTTATAGCTTGATAACTCAAAGATTAAGCTTTAAAAATTACATTTGTATTATCATCAATTTATTATAATTTCTCTTTCTAGAGACTCTTAGTAGCTTTCCAAAAGCTTTGTAAATATATTTTGGTCATGGGGGATTAACGAATCTTGTTTTCGAATCAGATCAGTGACTAATTCATAACACAAAAAGACATCCACTTTGATGGCAACTAAAGTATAATGAGGTAACCTACAGAAAGAGTGACTGAACAAATCAGTAAATGAACTAATCTTTCTGGTGAACCGATTAAAGAAAATGACAGTTACAGAGATGAATCAATAATCGCCACCACTAATTGCTCTGTTTGAGCATCCTGACCAAACTATGGCCCTGTTTCCACCTGGTATTAAGATGAGATCGGATCACAAGCAGACAACGCTAAATACTAGGGCTGGGACAATACATTGATTCTCGATTCGCGATACAGAGAATCTGATTTTCTGATGTATCACGATTCTCTCTTGAATCTTAGTTTTCAACGGCAGACGGCACTACATGCTTTTGAAACACCCGTACTCTGCTTGCTTTCAATTTCTTTACACACACCACACACCTAACCCTAACCTAAAATATCATTCATAAAGTTCGAAAAGTGTTTACAATGGGCTGTGCTTAAATTAATCTTGCATCATAAAAGCTGAGGTGCAACTATATTTAATCACCTACTGTACGCAATTCAGCCGAAAGCACGAGCACTCTCCAGCATTCTTCTTCGTGAGCATTTGAGTGTGCGGTTAAAAACTAGCCTAGAGCGCCATCTGCTGTTAAAACTAAGCTCAGAATTTATTCGAGAAAGAAAATATCAGAATCGATCCAGAATCACTGTCGTGAATTGAGATTCAAGAATCAATGTATTGTCCCAGCCCTAGTAAATACAGGTGTAAACAGGTTGAAAAACGTACAATGTTCTCTCACCATTCCTGATTTTTGAACACACAATCACTGCGTTTGGTGTAGTCTTGCGGCTATCAGAGCAGAAAGGAAAGCTCTATGAGAGCTTTCATCGTCTCCGGGTGCGTTCATATGTAAATTGTGCAATCTTATTTTGTCCATTAGATCGAAAGACCTGGGAAAAAAAAAGCCCATACATTTACCCTCCCATAGATCCTCCCCTTGAAGAAATCAGGACAGAAGTGGTTGAAAATGAACAAAAGAAACGAATTAAAATACCAGGTGGAAATGCATATGTGTCTCCCTCGTCTACTTGTGATCTAATCGACCAAAGTGCATCTTAATACCAGGTGGAAACAGGGCCTATCTGTTCAGCCAACGGTAGATGAGGGGAGCTTTGAGGAAACCCGTTTGAAAACAATTATTTTTTAAATTCCTTTACGCGACGCTAGCACAGAAATGACACACTTCAGTTTTAACCTTACTGAAAACCTCTTTTGACAAGTGTTTGTTGTTATATACCAATATACACAGCCATATAGTGTTTGAGAATGACTAATGCACTGCACTCTATAGGTACACATTGCACTTACAGTACAGCTTTGATGAATACCAGCAAAACCACCCATCCTTTAGTGATGGACGTACGTGTCATATTAGCATTTTCCCAAACGTTCCCGAGATGCCGGTTCTTGAGAGGGTTTGCATCTGCTACGCGCCTGTTTCCTTTCGCTGCCATGCGAGATGGAATAAACACACATGCACGCCAGAGCAACGCTGTCATGAAGCTTATCTCATCGTGATTAGATTACTGCAGTGGCCTCCTAGCTGACTGCCCAACTAAAACCAACCACCTATGACAGGCTGCGTGGAGCACGCCTGCGCACGCTAGTCTGCGCAAACCTCTCTCTCATCACTATTTTGCATGCCTGCTGTCTATCTCTGATAACAAAGATAGACACCCACATCATTCATACATGCAGAAAATAACCTTGATGTATACATGCATACAGAGGAAGCCACAGAGAAAGAAATGTTACCTGTTTGTGATCTTGGACGAAGGCCTCAGCTCTGTTTCTTCTGTCAAAAACACAAACGGCTTCTTGTCTGGCAATCATTAGATCTCTCTGCAGTTTTCGGTACTCTTGCGCTAACTTCAAATTGTCTTTTAGCGCTTTCTGTAGTTTAACCTGGAACAGATGTGCACAGGATGTTCAGCTGTTATAATGAAAGGACACCACAAAAACTAGGACAAATAATATTTAAAGGAATAGTTCACTCAAAAATTAAAAATCATTTACACACATTTGTGTCATCCCAAATCTGTATGTCTTTCAATCATTTTCAAGAAGAGATTTTGAAGATGCACTTTTCTGTGCAATCACGATGAATGGACCGAAGCTTCATTAAAGGATGCAAAAGCTGATTAAATGACTTATGCATTATATTTCAAGTGTTCTGAAGCCATACGATAGCTTTTTGTGTGAGGAACAGACTGAAATTTAAGTTATTCACTGATAATCTTGCCCTCCAGTGGGCTGTTAACCTCTGTGACCGGATCATTGAGTCAGTGAGTTGAACTCGAGAGCCAGATTAGTCCGATTCATGAACAAATCATTCAGTTTTGTGAACTGGATCAACTGATTCATTAAAAACAGCTGATTCAAAAGAATGATTAGTCCATGAGTAGACACTGCAACTTCTATCATAAACTCGTATGAATATATCATGGACACGTACATTTTGTTTTGTTTCTTACACTATTTTGTCGTATGACTTCAGAGTTGTACGGACCACTTTTCACTGTAAAAAACGATTTTTCGAAGTTGTAAATAAAACAAATATTATTTGAGTACGTTTTACAAGAAACTATTCATTCTACTTACATTTTTCAGTTTTATTTCAGTGTGGTACTTGATGTTTCTTTATAATTAATTGTGAAATTTACTAGAAATTTCCTAGGGAAAATAGTTTCTATATCATTGTGTTCTTTTTTTGTTTGTTTTTTTGGTGCTTGTGCATCCTTTTTGAGGTTTAAAAGTTTATTTTCCTGTTCACTATGTTTAAAAGTGAATGGAAAACAGTCTTCAAAATTTCTCCTTCTGTGCTCTATGGAAAAGTAAAGTTTAAGTAAAGTCAAAAGTAAAGTCGACATGATGAATTTTCAATTTAGGTGAGATATTCCTTTAAACAATGGAGAGAAATTAAAGGTAGGGTAGGCAATTTTTTTTTTATAAACACTTTTTGTTATTACTGGTTGAAACTCTTTTCACATCCTGATAGCAATAAAAGTGGTCTAAATACATTTTAAAAAGTACATATCTCTTCTGTGGAAGTCTCAGGTCCAAAAAAAAAAAAAGGTCTAATCACTGCATTCGTAGTGTTGAAACCCTATCCGCTTGTTAAGTCGTGACGTAAGGAACGCCGTTTCTGGGTCTAAGCCCCAGCTCGTTTCACTTGAGAATGCCATCTCGTCGGCCGTTTACGAGCGCTATTTATTCATATTAAACATTTAACATTTTAAAGTTAAACATTTCAAATACTTACAGTCTACACAACAGTCTCTGTGGTCACAGCGTCACAGATGTTATTATATTTACGATTTATAAAAGATGAATCACTGTCTGGACATCTGGGATTCTGGTATGGAGATAAAGGCTACGATTATAATTTTTTGGTAGTATTACACCACATCATGTGTGTGTATTAGCACCGTTTGTTGTTTTCTTGTAGTACCCACCCCGCCTACAACGTCACCAAGGCTCGCCCCAATCGGCCTGATGGTGACGCTACAGCGATCAAAAGCACGTAATGGCCCATAAACCCAAAACTATTCGTCACAACTGTTCGTTGGAATCCTTGGCTCAAGACAAACAAAACGCATGTATTGGAATCGATCATCAGCCTTTTTCGCCCGATTGGAACCAAACCAGTGCAGAAAGATTCTCCGGAGTATGATTGTCAATAATTATCATTAAATATTGGAGATTATTTAAAAACCTACTTTCGCAAACTAGTCCTAGGTTTTTGGCGCTGCCTCGATAAATTGTGAAAAAGCTTTGAAACAGATAGATTTCCTTAGTAAATTGCCTGTTTTGGCTGCAAACGATCTTTTCTATTTATGATCAAGATGGTTACAGGCTTGCTAAATAAAACATAATATTTTTTTACACCTAAAGGCCTTAAATTGCTTGAACGCTGTTAATTGCTGCTTATTACATTTGGCAGACCTTTTATCTAAAGTGACTACTTCATTCATTTTATCAGTATGTGCAATACCTGGGAATTTAAACCCACAACCTTGCACTTTCATTTCACAAAAATAAGTTTGTTAGGTGTAAAATGATAAAAAAACAAACAAACAAAAAAAAAACATATAGGCTACTGTTCAAAATGAAGACAAAAAGTATTATGAAATTTGCTTCAGTGTCCAAATATTTTTGGGGCAACTGTATGTACCTATGTGCATGTGATTGTGTCTACAGCATTTGCATGCTTGTTTGCATTTCGTTTGTTCTACACCAAAATGGTGAAACCAAACCTATTTGAATAAAGTAACTCAAGTAATCATACAGCACTTGAGGAAGAATGTAAACAAATTACAATAAATAACTGTCTGATTTGCCTGTCTCCACAATCTCCACAACCCTGTGTCAGCATCGGACACGTGGAAAAAGGAGAGAGCTATGGAAAGAAAGATGAAGAGAGAAAGAGAAGAACATTTTCTGCTCTACCTGGGAATAAGGAATAATGAAGTGTGTCTGGGCAGTAAAACGACCCAGCGCTAAACTGATGAGTTTAACCCAGCACCGAGAGTGGCAGTAAACATGACAAATGCCGGCTATTGATTTAAAGCTTAATTACTGCATGCAGTGCTGACAAAACCCGTCTGATGCACCTCTGAAATGTAAATGGGACAAATTACACTTCATTGGCCATAAGAAACTGATGGTGTCTGCACTTTGCATCCTACTGCTTTTCTACTCACTGAGCGTCTGACTTCATCAAGTAAACAAGCTACATGAGAATATGATGAGGGGAGGGAAAAAAACCCAATTCAGCTAGTGAGGAAGTCACAGTAGAGTGTGTCCATAAGTGCAAGTTACATTTGCCGCATCTCTACTCATGGTGTAAGGAAATGCACAACTGTTTATACGGTTACCATTGTCAAGGTTATAATCCGTGCTGCAAGTGAACACAAAAAAAGGAGTTACTTGCTTTATTCATTCCTGGTCTTATTGAGCTCAGTTAACTGGTGCTAGTTTTTCCAAAGAAAATAATGTCTACTGTATGTAATAAGACACCGCCTTTTTTAAATATTTAAGTAAAATGGGTTGTAAACATATTTGTAAATGTAAATTTGACATTGACCTTAATGGAGCCAGCAATGGAAAGGTCATGGTATTGATTCCCAGGGAACACATATGCGGATGAATCTGTTGCTTCAGATAAAAGTATCTGCCAAGTGCATTTTAAAAGGAAAATTGGTTTTTAGCAAAATGATATTTGTTATTAAAAAGAGCAACAACTGTTGGAGCCATGGCCTGGTGGTTAGCACATGCATATTATATATTTATATATATATATATATATATATATATATATATATATACATACACGTGTGTGTGTGTGTGTGTGTATAATGACTCTAGAATACTGTTCAAAACACTGGCACTGGAAAAAATAATATAATAAGTTATAATAAGATAATACGTTTTTCAGAAAATGTCACAAACCATGTTTATTTTAATTATTCCATTGCCAAATTGTTCTTTTCTTTTCTTTTTTTGAAAATATGTTTAATTTATTTTCATATTTTAAGCATAAAACTCACTAAATTTGCTTTAAATGGAAGCCATTTTCTATTTCAGATAAAAAAAAAAAAAAATTTTTAAATCAATAAATAGTCACATTGTGAGATATAGTGCAACTCTGGGAAATAAAGTCAGAATTAGGAGAAATAAAGTAAAAAATTACAATTGTGACATGAAGTTTCATTTGTAAGATGAAGTCACAATATTAAGATAAAAAGTCTGAACTGTTAGATATGAAATCGCGAACTAACCCTTATTAAGACATAAAGCCATTTAAAAAAAGTCACATGTAGTGTTTTATTTTTCATACTCACTTCCATTTTGTTATTAAGAACAAAATCATGATGATGGAAAAAGTCAAGAAAAATAATTCTGTGTACACTATACAAACAAAAAGCCTCTTTCTAATAAAAGTGTACCACTCATCTAAAACACATGACGTTGGTCATCATCCAGTGTTGTGCGTCACTATCCATATTTCCTGTCTTCATAAACATCTCATGACTCTGACGTCCCAACAATGCGCCTCAGGTCAACCAAAGGCGTTCTGACACAGCCTCTCATTGTTGGAAGTGTTAAAAGTCAAAACGTTTCTGTTGGGCGATGAATCTTTGTGCCACTTTATTGTTTCCTGTGAGAAGTCTAAAGAGACTCTCTGCTCTGCTGCCCTGCAGCAAGTTAATGGCAGACTGGCTCTATGAGGGAGGACTTTTAATTCGGCTCCTGTCTCGCACCAACAACTTGTTTGGAGTTTGCTGCTTCTGCGCGCATGGCGGATTAAGCCCCATTGCCTTTTCTTGTTTTGAACTAATGCATTCTTGATCACCGTTTAATGAAACTATATACCACATGGCGATTTCACATTAGATAAGCCATGTGAGACTTTCATCAGGCGCCGGGCTCTGACTGAGGCCATAATCCCGAAACTCAACTCCCCCAATAAATAGCTTTTCCCTCCGAAAATGAAGTGATAATACGTGGTTTTCATGCAAAACATAACATATTATCTCTGACAGAAAATTATAAGAGCTTTCATCAAATTATTAGAGAAAATGTTAGTAGAGGTGTGATGCTGAGTGTTGGATATTCCAGAGCAAAGGTGCATTACCACACGCTAAACAAACTGCGCTACATCAGGTTGAAGACACTGAGATGGCCATTCAAACTGTGTTTATCAGAAGACACAGAAACAGACAATATCAACATATTCACAGTGCTTTAAAACATTAAACCCATTTAAACCCATTTTCATTTGTAAAACTTAAAGGACGTATAAATCTTTACGAATCCTCTGACACTGCGGAAACCTTTGCAAGGGTTTGTCACAAGTGATCGAGTTCAATACTTGGACACAATCCCATAAGGGTACATTTGGTCCAAGAAAGACATTTTAAAGGATTAGTTGACTTCAGAATTAAAATTTCCTGATAATTTACTCACCCCCATGTCATCCAAGATGTTTATGTCTTTCTTTCTTCACTCAAAAAGAAATTAAGGTTTTTGAGGAAAATATGTTTTTTCCATATAGTGGACTTCACTGGGGTTCAACGGGTTGAAGGTCCAAATTGCAGTTTCAGTGCAGCTTTAAAGGGCTCTCCAAGATCCCAGACAAGGAATAAGGGTCTTATCTAGCGAAACAATCATTTTCTAAAAAAAAAAAAAAAAAAAAAAAAAATTAAATACTAATTAAATACACAAATGCTCGTATTGCACTGCTCTGCGATCCACCACGCATTACATAATCACGTTGGAAAGGTCACACATGACGTAGGCGGAAGTACTGAGCAATTGTTTACAAAGCGAATGTGCAAAGACTAAATCAAACGCCCTTTTGAAGATGGAGGAGAAAATGAGAGTTTTTCGCCCTACCACAGTTCTTCTGCCTGTCACATGTGACCTTTCTAATGTGATTATGTAATGCGTGGTGCATCGCAGACCTAGTGCAAGACGAGCATTTGTGGTTAAAAAGTATATAATTTGAATTTATTTTTTTAAATGACTAATCGTTTCGCTAGATAAGACCCTTATTCCTATATTGAAGTCCACTATATGGAGAAAAATCCTGGAATGTTTTCCTCAAGAACCTTAATTTCTTTTCGACTGAAAAAAGAAAGACATGAACATCTTGGATGACATGGGGGTGAGTAAATTATCAGGAAATTTTAATTCTGAAGTGAACTAATCCTTTAATTGCAAATTTATTTATAAATGAAATCCAGATGGGACTAGTGAAAGTAAATTTATTTATACTCTTTATATGGACAAATTTAATTATATTTAAAGCTAAAATAGCATAAAATGTAAGTGAAACACCATCAGTGTTACTGTGTAACATTAACATTTGACTTATGTTTCTATGTTTTATGATGAGTCTAATCTCACAAAACATTATAATGTCAAAATAAATGTAATGGTGTAAAATTAAAATTAAAATCTCATTTATTTAAAAAAAAAAAAAAATATATATATATATATATATATATATATATATATATATAAGCCTATGAATTCTATAAACTGAAAGAATTTGTAAACATTTCTAAGTCTCTAAAGTTGTTCACATATAAAACAGTTTACATTTTTTATGCTATTAATACACTAATATTGTACGTTTTTCTAAACCAATGAAAATGTTTGTGTGCTAGCCTGTATGTATACCTGCAAATATTAATTACATCTATCTGCTCTGTCAACACAACCAGCTAAAAGTAGATAATAATGGACAAAAGCATTTTCTGTTCATTGTCTTCATTGATATTTGGAACTTATCATCTGGCATCACTGGGTATTCCATAAAAATATACGCAGTGCATCATCATACAAAGGAAATCTAAATATTTATAAAGGTAATTTCAGCTTGAATGGTGATTGGAGCACATCAAATCCCCTAACCAATCAAATGCACTCATGCTCGTTCAGCTTCATCTGATCTGTTTTCTGATATGTAAAGAAAACATTTGTTAACCTGGATTATAGCAAGTATTTAAATAGCAAAGCTGATCTAGGCCTTATAGGAAACCCTGACAAAATAATCTTGACATAAATGTAAATATGAAAGAAAGGGTTCTTAACCTCTGTGTCCTTCATGACAGCCTGGCGTTGAGTGAACAGTGCTGAATGAATCTGTGTGTGTTGAGACTTCCTCTGTTCGCAGGAAGCTATATCCCTTTGCATGTTACCCATCACTACCGTGGCTGTCCCATGTTTGAATGCCAAAGTGTTTGACAAACACCTGAAACAAACAACAAATCAATTCTAATATATAGAAATTTGTGTATATATACACATGCACATACACAAAAAAAATGTATTCTGTATTTCTTACTGTAGCTCCTCTATAACATCTGGCACAGTGCTGACGGTTTGCTCCATCACGTCTGATTCTTGCTTTAACTCCTTAGACTTCAGGTCGAGCTCCTTGATCCGATTTGTAATCTCCTCGTACCTCAATAAGACCACACCAAGTCTTCCCTAACAGCAAATAAATAAACATACCATCATTAAATGAATAAATATGGAATTAAGTAAGCTTGTACAAATATGCAATATTGTTGGATATGTAACATATTTATCACATAAATATCTCATACTGTAATATAAATCAAGTATAATTTTATTTTCACCTTCACAGAATTCAAACATTCCTGATGGTGTTTCTTTCTTTCTTCAAAATCATCAGAGAGGCTTCTGCGTGCAGTTTGTAGGTCATTTAGTTGTGCTTTTAACTTTTCAATTGTCTGAGAAAATAATAAAGAATTAATATATAAAGAGAAAATACATCCTTATGCAACTGGAAACTGTTCATGTTCACTTAACTCAATAACTTCACTGGACCTTTAAGTCAACATGAATCAATATTGACCCTACTAACTATCTCAGTAAATTTCCACTTACTTTGTAGTTGGCCAAAACTTGAAATTAATAAACAAAAAACGACTCTATAGGTTGTTTTTTCAAGCACCTTATTATGACCTATATTTACATTTTAAAGTCATGCGCCCTCTAGTGTCGTGCTACATCTGTCGTCATGAAATGACGTATGACCGTTGTTACCAATCAAAATGCGTGTTCATTTAAATGCAATGTGTGGACATTTTACACGGTCCCTTACCCGCTATTTGTCCTATTTCCATTTATTAACTACTACACCTACCCTTAGTGATTTATAGTGTGTATACACTTTATGAGCACATGCGTTCCCTGGGATCGAACCCACGATCGCATGATCACATGATTGCATATTGTTGTATATTGCAATGCTCTACCAATGGAGCTACGTGAAACCCGAAATATGACGCAGATAAAAGGGTACAATGCATTAAAACGAAAGTGTCCTGTTGTCGATAGGGGCGCAACTTTAGTAAACGCTCTTATGGGTCGTATTTCAGGGAAGTGACAAACGACCTATATGGGCATATTGGCTGGAGGACATGTTGAATATGTGATAGACAGTGACATTTATTCTATGCTGCTCAGATTTACCTCAGATTTCTCTGTATATATCAGTCTCAGTTGCTCCACCTCTGTCTCCAGCTGAGAAGTTGTAGAGAAAGCACCTTCATACTTTTTCTCTAGTTCACCTTTCACCCTCTCATAGTCTGTTTTTTCACAATTATATTCATCTGCCTCCGCATCCATATTACCCTGAACGTAAAACGTAAACAATTACAATATGTCAATACCAAGCAATAACAGATACATAAAATGTAAACACAAACTAGTGCAACCCTGATATTGCATCATGAATTATTCATTTATTTATTAATTAAAAGATGCATTAATGTATTTATTAGGCAAGTCAGGTTTTACCTTGAGAATATCTAATGTGGTCATTTCAGTTATTACCAGGGTCTTCATGTTGTCTACCTGTTTCTGCCCCCCAAAAATAAAAAAAGACAACATCAGCTGATTATGAAGCAAAACTTCATACAAAACACGACAAAAACAAAATCCAAAAACAGCTCATAAGTGACTACACACTATACACTATATATATATATATATATATATATATATATATATGTATATATATTAGTGCTTTAAAATCGATTAATCACATCTAACATAAAAGTTTGTATGTGTGTGTGTGTGTGTGTGTGTATGTGCCGTCAAATTGATTAATCATGATTAATCGCATCTAATGCGTGTGTATATACTGTATATATATACATATACATATGCATAAATATATGTATACACACACACACACACATATATATATATATATATATATAATATATATAAAGGTAATAATATATACACACATGTATTATGTAAAAAAACTTTTGTGAGATGCAAATAATCACGATTAATCGATTTGACAACACTAATATATATGTATTATATACTATAATTCTCTATAAGCACAGAAGAATAAACGCTACAGCCGATGGAAAGACTTTCAGTGAGTAATAATTTATATTTTGGTCTGTTGCTCACATAAAGCTATCGTATGAAAATTTGGAATATAGAGCATGTAAAAGTACTTTTATGGTGTTTTTATCTTTTTTGAAGCTTGACAAATGCCAAATTTACACCACAAAAGTGGCACAGAAGTGGCACATTTACTCTACACATCTTTACACAGACTGTTTAATGCTGCTTAGAGGTGGCATAAATGCATTTACACAGCAATATACTGAGCAAACAATGTATACTTTGATACTAGGGGCTGAGGTGGGTCAGAGCAGGCATAAGTTAGTCTGGCTTTTATGCCGCATTACATCTTTACACAGAATTTTTAGGAGGCTCAGAGAAGCCTTAACTTAAGCCTTAAAATAAGGAATCTACTTTTTTGATGGAAATAAACATAACAGCATGCATTTGTTGAGCTTTATGATGACAGAATTTGTATTTTTGGATCCGGACTCTTTCTGAGAATGCTATTTGTTCATTCCGTAACCTTGCTAATGAACTCATCTTTAGATCTGCAGGGGGCAGGTGTCCTCTTACCCTGTTCCTCAGCTCCTCCAGAAAGGTTTGGCGCTCCAGCTGGTCCAGCTTGGCTTTGGTGTCTGAATGTTCAGCGGACACCCGTTCGAGCTCGTCTTTGAGCGGTTTCCACTGCTTCTCACTCGCACTGATCTTGAGCAGGATGTGCTCATGATCCATCAGTAACTGTTTCACTGCCTGTTCGCTGGAACACAACCACAAACAACTTCATAAAACAGTCTGCCCCATGAGATGTACAGAGAGCGTACCAACAGCAGCCCGCTCACAAAAAATGCTTGCACAGCATTCAGCAAATTTCACAACTGGAAATGAAACTGCCATGAATGTGTGACATCCAACTGATTACACAGGATGTGCCAAATCAAAGATTAATTACTGGAATAATTACAATATGACACAATGCTTAAACAATATCTAAAACTGAGTGTAGTTTATATCGCATTATATTAACAACATGCAGGCTGCATTTACACAACATTTAAACATTTGGTTACACTTTATTTTAAGGTGTCTTTGTTACACTGTAATTATACATTTAAGTATTGTGTAATATTAAGTAACTACATGTACTTACTATAGGGTTAGATAAGGGTCTGGTGTGATTTAGGGTTAGTTGCATGTAATTATGCATAATTTATAGTTATTACAACAGTAACTACATGTAACCGTGACACTGTAAAAATGTTACCAAACAATTAAACGAACTGCAGCTTGTTTACAGCAATATCAGTGAAACAATAAGGCACCTAAGACATCTTTTTCGCCTGCGAAACAAGCCAACTACATTCAAATTAGACAAGCATCACAATTTCATATAGTTAAAAAGCTTCTAAAGACCTAATATTTAATCACTTATATTAAAACTTTATAAAAACATAATGTAATATATAATGCATCGTGTTTATTTATGTTTATTTTATGTTATGCTTTTTATTGTCATTTTATCATCTTTTATTTGTTTTGTTAATTGTTTTTATTATTTAACTTCAGTAGCTCAATTTTGCTAAATGTAAATTATATATGTATATATATTAGTGCTGTCAAATCAATTAATCACGACTAATCACATCTAGCATAAAAGTTTGTTTACGTATGTGTATATATATTTATATATATGTGTGTCTGTGTATATATATACATACATACATACAGATATGTATAAATATATGTTTATGTGTACGCAGACATATATAATATATATATATAAATATAATAATATATACATACACATTATGTAAACACAAACTTTTATGTTAGATGCGATTAATCACGATTATTCGATTTGACAGCACTTGCAATATATATATATATATATATATATATATATATATATATATATATATATGTATATATATATATATATATATATATATATATATATATATATATATATATATATATATATTATGTATATATATATATGGGCCTATTCAGTTCATGGTAATATTCATCACTTTCAATGTTTGATTATCTACTTTATTTTTAAAGTAAGAGCCGGTTCAGTCATTTGCAACTTGATTATGCAAGGCTTCTTTTAGTTTAATTTATTTTAGCTGTGCAAAAACAGACGGTATGCAGCTTGATATTGCAAGCTGGTATTTGTTATTCAATTATTTTAATTAATTTTTGTAATCATAAACACTGGTTTGTAGCGCAAATTTGTAATTCTTCTAATTATTTACCTATAGCAGCTAATGAAGTCTTGCACATTCACAGAAAATAGCTTACTTCTGTATTGCAAAATAAGTTGGATAAGGTATTTTTGGAACGCTAAACAATTTTGGCACTGGATTGGGTTGGCGCATGATGTCCAATGTAAAATCCTGATTTTAAAGCCAAACCAGTTGAGAATCATTGTGTTAGTTCATGCTGCTGTGCTGCTTCACAGCATTTTAATTTTAGAAGCAACGCCACACACACCTACACATTTTTAATGAAGTGGAATTAGAGTTGTTGCATGATTTCATGACATGATCTGCGGAACACAGATTCTATGTTGATAATTAAAGAATCCAACACTCACACAACAGACCAATGAACCACAAGACATTTCCAGCACATTTTTCACAGTGTTGTCATCTTCAACATGGAATGTAATGCTGATCCATAAGTTCAAGTTGGGAAGTATTACTAGACCAGATTTTATTCCATATCATAGTTTCTCATAATGTGTTAGAGTTTGAACTAAACAGCAACACATGAACAAAACTGCTGGCTTGTGTCTGAAAACATATGGTCTTCATAGATCTTATGGAGGCAACGTTATTTGTCGTTGCCGTACCATGGACAATTTAGGGGAAGTAACAACAACGGATTGTTTTTCATTTGGATCGATTTCTCTATTTGTCGCATTTGTTGTTGACCAATAAAACTACACTTTAAAAAATGTTGGGTTAAAAACAAGCTAAGTTGGGTTGAAAATAGACAAACCCAGTGATTGGGTTGTTTTAACCTAGTGGTTGAATGAAATGTTTGCCCAACCTGCTGGGTAGTTTTAAAATATTCCCAAATATGTTGGAAATTACAAGGTGAACAATTATTATAAATGTTCACCTTGTGATTATTATCGTTGTCTCAAGTAATTATGTGTCTGATTTTTAATTTCCAACCTATTTTGGGTTCATTTTAAGCCAGCCATATAGTAATTTTTAAACAACAGTTGGGTTAAATAAAACTGGCCAGCAGGTTGGGCTAACATTTAAGCCGGCAGCTGGATTCGTCCATTTTCAACCCAACTTGGCTTGTTTTTAACCCAGCATTTTTTAGAGTGTAGGTTATTGTGCTTGACATTTCTGTGTGTGTGAACTGTATAGACTATATGTTGAGTATAAGACAATGTTTATTGCAGTTTACCAGACTTGTATTATAACTCTGTAAAATATCACCAGGATTTTACAATAAAATACTGTATTCAGAATTTTACTGTAAAATAAATGCAGGCTAGGCCATTTTCTGTCACAACAAATTACTGCAAAACACTGCAGACACAGCTAATTATTAGTGACAATTACTAGTATCCATACTTTTCATTTAAAACCTGAAGTTTATGGGACAAACCTTTGGTAGGTCTTTCTCTTGAAGTCTTCCATTTCCAAGGTTAGCTCTTGGTTTTTGTCTCGCAGGGTTAATAATTCACGTCGCTTTTGGCTTGAGATTGCATCCAATTCAGACACCTTTTCATCACCTTCAAGTTTCTGATAAACACAGTAATGCCCATTATTTACATTCTTTTAGTAGCTATTGTAGTTGGAGTTTTTTATTGTAAAGTCTTTGTTTGGAGGCTCAATTCAACCACACAGAAGATCATAGATCACGTATAATATATAACGGCTTTCTAACACACACACACACACACACACACTAACTGCTAGAAAGGTATACTGATTGTTCTAGTGTCAAACATTTATGAAAACGAAAACATCACATAGCACCACCTATGGTCAAAAAAAGTTTCCTTCTAGTGAAAAGTTTCTAAACTTTTTAACTTCGTTTTGGCAGAACACCATCAAAAATGCAAGGAATACAAATTTAAAAAGGAATAAACAAACTGCAAAAGAAACAACTGAGTGCTCTGCGGCTCATTCACTCAAGCGTAGTGTAATTGTGAAATCAGGGCTTAGACAAAATGGAGGCGCTAAGAGAACAAACAGAAAGGAATCGTGGGCCTTTCCTGCCCTCCAGAGGACATGAGGGTTGACATCTCCAACATGGCACATAATTTCACCTATGATTTATATAATCTAAAATAACAAGCTGTTTCTGAAACAGGCTGTTATACTTACAGATGTTTGTATTTGGTTTTGAAGCTGCATTATTTCCTCCTTCTTTAACATCAATATCTCTTCTTTATCATCAATTTCTGCTTTTAATGTTCTGACCTTAAAAAAAGGGTAAGTGAAATTAATATTTGGAATCCAAGATGAACAAAACCTCTTTCAGGGGAAATCAAGCATAATATATATTGCAGTAATGATTGTTACATTCAGAATATTCAGAAAAATTCAGTGTCTTTCATAATATTTAAACAGATCTTTGGAGCAAACTGGCAAGTAAATGCATTGTAAATTAATACTGACTTCATCATTTACGTCTGTTTCCTGCCTCTCAAACTGGTGTGTCTCTTTCACCAAGGCTTTGATTTGGCCGTCTCTCAATGTTAGTTTTTCTACCGACTCTTTAATTTTTCTGTGAAACACCTCACACTGTGACTGCAGCTGGCGTAACTCACTCCTGTAAGCAGAGAAAGAGAAATTGTGTCATTCCCCTGTAATCCACTTTACACGTCGATATACTGCTTCATACTACAGATGGAGAGACAGAGCTAGAATTGTTCAATTTTATCAGTATTTCATAAGTCTCTACATAGTTTTACCTAATGGAAATCGCATCAGCATTCATTTATTTATTTGCATAATATCAATATGTTTTTACAAGCAGAGGCTGGTTATACAGTGTAGTAGACTAATCCTAAAATGTATAAATCAATGTAAAAATTTATTCTAAGCAACATTTGATTGTTTTCCATATGAAACTTTTACAGAAATGAAACAATTCAAGGCGTCCGTTCATAAATGTGGGACGAAAGTATGGCATGAAATGTCTGGTTCAACCTTAAATGAAGATAACATAAATTAGAATGTGTTAAATGTGATTTACAAAGTGTCTTACATCAGCAGAATATGTTTTAAAATGGTTGATTTTGCATAACATATACTGATACTGATATTATAACCTGCCTATAAAGTGATGGATTGGAATTAAACTCTGAAGATGGAGAGAACAGCATTTTAGTGACACCTTCTGTCTGGACTGATATAGCATGCATGTACTGAAATAAAATACAGGACTGATAGACTCACAGTTTGCCACTTAGTTGATTTCTGATTGTTTCCATTTCTTTGTTCATTTCTTCATTCTCAATGTCTGCTCTGAATTCCTCCTTTTTAAACTCCTCCTGAAGGCTCTTTAGCTTGTGAGAGATGTTTGAAAACGTCTCATTGGTCTAGAGAAACATGTTCATGAAAAAATATAATAGTCAGACAATGTTTATCATGGCAACATATCATGGTTTGTCAAAAAAAGAGCTTTCATACTTTATAACGGAGTAAAAATCTCCCAAAACAGACCATAAGCTTAGAGGTTGTTTGGTGTATAATCTTATGTAGAGGACGGTGTTATTTCAACTTAAAATTTAAAATTATACATTTCCTGTGAAGTCCTGAGAAAATGATTGACCAATCAGTAAAGTCGTGGTTACCATGGAAATGGGCATTAAAAATCATGTGATCGGTCACTATCCAAACACTCTTAAACAACTTCTTTAAAATTTGAATTTTAATATTTAGGAGAAATACAAAAATATTGTATTTTATTATCATAATCAGGGACTTTTAGTCAACAGTTTTATTGTACTGTCAGTGTTGTTATTGTACTATTGTAAAACTAAAACTATTAAAAATCATTTCAATTTCAGTTAACTGAAATAAATAAAATATAAATATTAGATGAAAAACTTAAACTTAGAAAATTAAATACAAAAAAACAAAATAAATATTTAAATAAGAAATAAATAAGTTTTAGTAGTACTAAAAAAAAAAAAAAATTAAAGCTAAATAGAAATATTTTTTAAAAAATCGAATACAAAAGCCACAAAAACATGACAAAATTACTAACATTTAAATTGAAAAATAAAATGAAAATGTATAAAAATATGAATAAAAATCTTATTCAAAATATTAATAAATACTATAATAGTACTCTATATTAACTATATACTAAAATAACAGTGTGGATAGATTATTCACATATAAAAGAATATAATAACTTTTTTTTTTTTTTTTTTCAATTTTCTAATATTTTACATCTAAATGCTTTATTGAAGAATTGGTAACACTTTACAATAAGGTTCATTAGTTAACATTAATTAACTACATCAGTTAACATGAACTAATAATGAACTGCACATATACAGCATTTATTAATCTTTGTTCATGTTAATTTCAACATTTACTTATACATTATTAAAATCTTGTAAACATTAGTTAATGCACTCTGAACTAACATGAACAAACAATGAACAACTGTATTTTCATTAACTAACATTAACGAAGATTATTAAAAACAGTAACAAATGTATTGCTCATGGTTAATTTATGTTAGTTAATACAGTAACTAATGTTTAACTAATGAACCTTATTGTAAAGTGTTACCAAAGAATTCTTTGAAATACAGAGAAAATAAACTGGTAAAAAAAAGTGCACTGAAAAAGTGAGTGGTCACTGTTGAGCTCCTCTAGTATGTTTCGGACTCTTTTAGTTAGACCAACATACCTTCTTCTTTGGTTGTGTCTTATTGATTTCAGGTCCTCCAAACAAGCCAACAAACAGGCAATGAAGTAAACACACCTCACTTTGTGCTGTTCGGATCTGCTTCATGATTTCACTCTCCAGCTGGAGTCTCTCGTGCACGAGCGGCCCGTGTTTCCTCATGAAATCAATATCCTCCTTCAGACGTCGGTTCAGCACCTCCGTGTGGGTCAGCCTGTCTCTCACCTGTGGCAGCTGATCTCTCCTCATTTTCAGTTGCCACGTCAGCTCAGCGATGTCTGTGCTGCAGGCTTCACGCTCTGACGGTGCAAATATAAGACAGACAAATGCGAAAAGTCAGGGATGGGGCAGAAAAAAAGATTATTTTGGAGAATAAACTCTTTTAAAGACACCATAACATGAGTTAAATGTCTTTTAGTCCATCTCTGTTAGCTTGAGGTCATCTATATGCTTGTTTACTAACACATTACAAGTAACACGAGTTACGTAATCAGATTACTTTTTTCAAGTAAATAGTTAAATATTGCATTACTTTTATATTTACAACAAAATATCTGAGTTATTTTTTTAAATAAGTAATGCGTGTTTTCCTATTTATTGACTGACAGCTCTCCTGTCCCTATGTTGAGAGACATCGGGAGTAAGTGCAGAGGTTTCGTGTGATGGTTATTGTAGTTCTAGACTAAATGTGAGCATGCATTTACTCATCTCACTTGCACAGTATCCCTTAAAATGAATAAAAACAGTGAAATGCAAACTCACAATATTATGCAGACCTGCAATAATTAAACAGGTTAAATAACACAAATATACTTTATGTATTTAATCTCACTTTATTAAGCAATATCAGTGTTGCTGACCTTCAATGAATCAATTCAACCATATGAATAAGCAAAAAAGACTTTAGATAAATCACATTTGTTTCATTATTTTTGTTTTTATTGCTGAATTAAGAGTGTTAAACTTTCTTCTGCGTTTTATATTTTTCTGTGATCCAGAATGGCAGCACAGCTGAAAGGTTTGTTTAAGATGCGCCCTCTACTGTACTGGTGTGAATATGCATTTCCTTCAGCCTGAGGCTTATTCATTTCACTTTTGGTATTTTTGGTGTTTGCCAAAAATAGCTTCTTTTTTTTTTTCATTAAAAAACAAACAAGCAAGCCCAGCCCAGGTGAGGAAAAAGTAATGCAAAAGATTACTTTCCATAAAAAGTAACGAAAGTTAATTTTTTAGGGAGTTTTAGGGAATATTGTAAAGCAAAACTTTTTTTTATCATATACACACATTTAAAATGTACAGTCTTGCTTTTCCTGGAAAATGGACCAAAATGTGTATGACCCTTGTTCATTCAAACACTATATATAATCTTCTCCCCCTAATATCACCTAATAGCAATCATAATTTACTAATTTAATCATTTAATTAAAAACATTTAATTGTAATGCAAAATAAAGTAAGGATACCTTCAATATGTGCTGTCCCAACCCCCTCTTTCTATAAGAAATATATCAACAAAGTTTATTTTAGTATCATTACTAAACTATCTTGGTATTTATTTAATATTTTGAATTAGTTTTATTTTTTTTATTTTGTTTTCTTTTTTAAGTTTCACTAATTTCATTGCGAGTGTTTAGACATTTCTATCTATTTTTTGTCTATTTAGTTTTGTCTAGAATTTTTATTTCACTTTTAGTTTTAGTAATTTCAGTACTTCATCTTAAACTAAACAAAAATTTGAAACTGTGCCTTCGTAACAAACTGAAAAAAAATCTTTACTTTTTTTATATTATATTTTATTTCTATTAACGGTTAATTTATTTTAATGAATGTAAATGATTTTAGTATTTTTTGTTTTAGTTAATGCTAACAACACTGCAAGCAACAAAGAAAATAATAGAATTAATATTGTTTTAAAGGGTTTTTATGACCTTACTGAACATTTTTGTACCATACACCATCATAATAGAATAGAATAGAATAGAATAGAATAGAATAGAATAGAATAGAATAGAATAGAATTTTTATTGTCATATTACTGGCCCAAAACTAAAATGTTAGTTTTTACGTCAGTTAGTAAACTGTCGTAACATCTATTGCATGTCATGATCAATATCCAGTCTGACCTTTCTGCATTGCAATAGGAAACTCATTTTGCTTCCAGAGACAGAGACTTTCCAGTCTCTCCAAAAGTTTCTTTGCTTTCTCCTTTTCTTCCTGTAGAGCCTTCTCTGCTTCTCTCCGATCCAACTCAAGACGCTCGATCAAACTCATCACCTCCATCAGGACATCTGTGGCCTCCATCCAGAGGGGAGTCAACACCCCACTCTCTATTTACAATGAAGACATTATTACCACAAAACACAATATCCAAAAAACTCAAGTGTTAGCACGTAACAAATCATTCACAGCATAACAAGTCTTAATATGTGCTTGTTCATACTGTCATCATGTCCGTAGGACAGTGATAAGGGATGAGGTGTGTTACTACTTAGTGGTAGACATTTGTTCAAGTTCCCCACTATTAAAGTCATGTCAAGTCACATTTATTTATATAGCGCTTTATACAATACAGATTGATTCAAAGCACCTTCTCATTAATAAAACAAGAAGACAACATCAATTATGAAACTAATTCAATTTAAGCGGTAAAGCTGCTCTACAGAAGTGACATTATTCAGCTCAAGTCAGTTCAATGTTGATTCAGTTCAGTTTAATAACAGTGTCGATGTTCATGTCATTATCCAGCTCAATTCAGTTCAAATTCTGTTGTCATCTGATAGTGTCAGTAAATCGATAATATTAATGAATATGAATTCTTTCATACCCAAAAAATGCAAAGCAAACTAAATGCATATTATAACAAAATATTAAAATGGAAGAATGTCATTACCTTGTACACAAAACCCCATGCCTTCAATATGCAGCTCTGTGCTTCCTACTGCATTTTTGCCTTCAGTAGAAACACATCTAAAAGAAAAATACACTATTTAATTAACAAAGTTTTAATAATAATAACAATAAACTATTAACTGGATTAAAGTTATTTTCTGATGATATGTTAGAGCCCACATACTGAATAATGGGTATAAACCATAAAGACTGCTGACCATAAGTGCTATCTTACTGGAAAAAATGGTTACAATTGATGTTTGTGATGTGGAAAATCTATAATGCTTTATGGCTCACTTCCAAATGATACTGTGGTTGTTTTCCTGTGCAGTTTCATGCTGAGCATTATCACCCTAGAAGACAAGAGACACTCATTATTCATTCATTATGTAATATGAGAACAGAGAATATAACATGTGATCCAACCCATATAACTGTGAGCTCAATCTGGGTTTGATCTGTGTGCACTGGTTTTGATCTAGGTGTTGCATTACTGTGGTTGAGTTTTAGTTTGCATATACAGTGATGCCCTAAATTAAATAATAAAATACATCTTTAGGTTATGTTTGATTTTACCTGTTGGCCCCACTTTTCCAGTTTGGTTTGCAGTTCCTGGATGTGACAAACTGCTTTGTTCACACATGGTGTTGGAGTGTTAACCAGAGCACAGCTGCGACGCCTACTGGAGCAAACCGTCTTCAGCTCTCCCGGCTCTGAAACACAGAACTGACTTTGATCACAGAGATTAAAGGGGTGGTTGATTATGATTTAAATTTTTTAACTTTAGTTAGTGTGTAATGTTGCTGTTTGAGCATAAACAACATCTGAAAAGTTACCATGCTCAAAATTCAATGCAAAGGGAGATATTTTCTTTTACAGAAATTGCTTTTTAAAGTCCCCCTGAAATCAAAATTGAAGTTTTTTAGCTTTTAGTATGAATATGTGAGCCTTAAGGTTATAAATAAGCTGGTGTGTTCCAAAACAATGACAAAATTCGCATTTAGGGGATATAAGCATTCACATCTTACAGTCTCTCACTTCCGCTAAAATGGATTTCATGACATCACATCACACTTCAGTTTCTCGTCAAATCTTCGGTCCAATCAAATGCTCTCTAGAATCTGAAGTCCCGCCTCCTCCTACACTCTTACAGACACTGAAGCCTCGGCTGAAATCGGTCATTTGCTCACACGTTTACTAGTTTCTACATGGTGAATGGCGCATAGTGCACAATATAGAGAATAGGGAATGATTCAGACAGTGTAAATATGCTTTCCTTTGACGCAAATAAAGTCCATTTTCGCGTTAGTGTCACATGAACCGCTGCAACGCAAGCAGTCTGCTCCGGTCCAGAGACACAAGAGCACAGAGCGGATCATGTGCGCGTTGCAAGTCAGCACAGACCACAAAAGGTATCGGACCCATTTGAATTCTGCACAGAATGCTGTATATAAGCGATATAAAGGATATTATGAGGAGAAACGGTTAGAGATTAGAAGGAAACAGAGGTTTTACTGAGTCTAACGGCTCTGGCGAGCTGTAACATAAACGAAATGCTATTGGCTATTTTAAGAAAGGGGCGGGGCTGTTCGATATATTGCCCTGTCTTCCTGTTTCAGTTGAAATTACATCAACACATTGAATAATGCTGCCTTTAAGGACTACAACAAATGGCTGGTAGGGACTACAGCAACTTCTTTTCAGGTTAGTGACATCACTAACCCTAATATTTACATAAACCCTGACGGGAACAAGCAACAAAGGGGGCGAGGTTATGTTGGGCTGCTTTAGAGAAGAGGAAGAGTCGTTGTAGTAGAGTTTTGTTGCCATGCTGTCTTTTTACGCTGGACTGCTTCACAAACGTGGGTCAATTCAACGCTGGATTTGCACAAAAAATTAACATGACGACACATGCTAGTCGATGAGTTGAATCAACTCCACAGCAACTACATAAATTTATCCACTAACCATTCAGAAACGTTTCATTCTAAAAGTTGTAACTTCTTCCTGAGTCTCTCCATCAGTGTCGACTCCGGTTTGAACAATGTAAGGCTGAACACCGTTACTGACAATCCTCATTTTGGCTGCATGAGATTCTCCTGCTTTGTTGTTGTTGGGCAACCAAAGTGTGAGCTGTTAAAGCTCCGCCCTCTTCTGGAAAGGGGGCCGGGAGCAGCAGCTCATTTGCATTTAAAGGGACACACACAAAAACCGCGTATTTCTGCTCACACCCAAATAGGGGCAAATTTTACAAGCTATAATAAACGATCTGTGGGGTATTTTGAGCTGAAATTTCACAGACACATTCTGGAGACACCAGAGACTTATATTACATCTTGTAAAAGGGGCATTATAGGTCTCCTTTAAGAAGATCTTGCACCTTATACATTGAAACCTTAAAAGTCGGCATGAAACAGATGTTGAGGTAGTCTCTTTGTTTCTATTGTGATGTATATCCAAGTGAAACAGCTTCTCAAACAAGAAAAATATTATTTTGTCTATGGAAAATTGATTGGATGGTTGTGGTTTGCTATTGCTCGATCTCATATGAGTGGCAGGTTGCCCCGCCCTCGCTCCAGTAAACACATCATCAGAGAAGAGATGTCCTTGCAAGTAGGAGGGCAAGTTATTATGATTAAAGTTTATAAGGATACATTACTTTAAAAAAGATTATGATGTGCAGAGTGTGAACGGATAAATCATTTATAAAAAAAAAAATGTTTTCTAATTTTACAGTATCCTCAGGTATGTGCTTCTTATTGTGGCTAATGGTATATTACAACATCATAAACACAAAGGTTTGGGAATGATCCTCCTGATTCCTCCATGCTAAGCAAATAACATTGATAAACAATAATGTACTTTACCTTGTAAGAATGCTTCTTCACTTGAAGGAAACTTGAGTAACTTTATGTCAGGCATCTCTCAAGAAACATCTATGAAAATCAAAATCAATGACTGAATGAATCAATCAACAATCACTGAGTCATACCACTAAACCCAATGCTTTGCATTACTATGGTACTTTGATTTTTAAAAGATGTTTATGTGGTAAACACTGGCTTCATGAAGCATGATTTGTGTTGTGGCATTGACATGAAGCAAAACAGCTATATAACGACCGTCTGCACTAAATAAATACTGATATCTTAAGTTAATTAGTAATGAACGCCAGGTTAAAAAAAGGTTAATAGTCGCATATCAGCTGACTACAGCAACACAACAGGTTTGACTGTGATTCACGCTCTCAATACTTACATTATTCCATGCTAAACCGCAGAACGTGCAGCCATGAATGATATTTATTTTATTTTTGACCCATCAAGCGCGATATGATAAATGTTGACACATATCTCGGCATTGTGTCACGTCGCGGCCTGTTTCATACTTTGTTTTCAGCCCCCCGCTTTCAACATGCGCGCGCGGTTACTAGGCAACAGGAAGGCCTTCATTCACCACAGACACAATAGACAAAACTGAGAAAGTGAAAAAAAAAAAAAAAAAAAAAAAAAAAAGCCTTTCAGGGCTTCGAAGGTTTTGATGTTGAATGGCAAATACAATCACGTATTAAGTTTATTCCGGGTCTGGGTGATGAAAAGTTTTAGGACACATTGCGCCACAGTAAAAAAACAAACAAACAAAAAAATGCTTCAATCAACAGGATAGAACTAAAGCTAAACCAAAAACAAAATATATATCCATGTATATACATATATATATAGCGATATATATTTATAGGAAAAAGGCCTCAAAAGCAAATAAAAATAAATTATTTAATTCATTAATTAAAGCAAACAAGAGCAAACTCTCGTTGTTGTGGTAATAAATGATAGCGTTAATGATTTTTCGTTTTTAAAATTCAAAAATACATAGGCCTATATATTTTTTAAATTGTCCCACAAATTATTTTGCCCAAGAAGCCATTTTTTCTTACATTTTTCTATATTCTTAAAATCTATAATATATTATACAAGAAGAAGAAAAAACGTTTTTTCACCTTTTTAATTTTTACTAATTTTTCTGCAGAGCACCGATGGCTAGGTTCAGTGGAGAGATTCCGCATTACGTCATCGCGAGAGGCGCATTACGTCACATCAAAGCAAATGAGCAGAGGAGGACTGAGATCCGCGGTGCTTTCTGCCGAGTCTAATGCTAGTGAAAACAGACTTTTTTATTTATACGCTGAAACTGTCGTCGACAAAGTGCATCGTTTTAGCGCAGATGGGCTTCACTGAACGCAGAGGAACAGAACTGAAACCCGTTTTGACGATGACAGGCGTTTGGTGAGTAGCAAGTGCACAGAGAACCAGACGCCTCTTATAGAGCTTCATTGTGAATGCTCCACAGTATACTACTAACAGGCATGATGCAGATTCTAGAAGTATGATATTAATAGTATGTTTCTGGAACGTTATGTCCTAAATCATCGGCTGCACTCCCAGAGCTATGATGTCTTACTGTATTTATTTTTTGTAATATAAGTGTTTATAAATTGCATGCATACTATATTTATACATTTGGTTGAGAATTTTATATAGTGTATGTTGGTTTAGCAACTGTTTTTTTCCTCATATGTTGTATTCATAACATTTTCAGTGAGTACCCATCTTACAAATGGCCTATATTGTTGGCATTTTATTTGCATTTTCTGTACTTTAAGTGGAATTTGAATACTAAGACGTTTGGAAAATAGATAATAGTAGGTCCTACATACACAAAGTTAATCTGCTTTCATAAAAGTTATTTCTTTATTTGCAGCAGTGCCATATTAAATAGACTAAAGTGCACCATTGCATGAACTCATCTATTTATGTGCATAAAACAAATGGAGATGAATGAGAAGACCGCATCGACAACATTAGAAAGACTTTGCTGTAAACAGCTACATGTAAATCACAGTCTGAAAGGGCTGTGAGACTTTACCCAGAGTGCTGTGCTGCTTCATGGTGGTACCATGACAATAGCATACAGGCAGTTACTGTGTCTGATTGGTGGGAAAATCAGTTAGGTTGAGTAATGGTTCACTTTGCTGCAGATAGAGTTCTCATGGAATCCATTTGACAGCTTTATGTGTTTTATATAACGTATAATAATCTCAAAATTCTATAACATTGATCAATTGGTCAGTTAAAGGATTAGTTCACTTCCAAATTAAAATTTCCTGATTATTTACTCACCCCCATGTCATTCAGAATGTTTATGCCTTTCTTTCTTCAGTCGAAAAGAAATTAAGGTTTTTGAGGAAAACATTCCAGGATTTTTCTCCATATAGTGGACTTCAATGGGGACCAACGGGTTGAAGGTCCAAATTGCAGTTTCAGTGCAGCTTCAAAGAGCTCTACATGATCCCAGACGAGGAATAAGGGTCTTATCTAATGAAACGATTGGTCATTTTCTAAAAAAAAATAAAAATGACATAGTTTTTAACCACAAATGCTCGTCTTGCACTGCTCTGCGACGCGCCACACATCACGTAATCACGTTGGAAAGGTCACACATGACGTAGGCGGAAGTACCGATCCAGTGTCTACAAAGCAAACATGCAAAGCCGTCAAACACCCTTTACAAAAAATGTAAAACAACAATGTCAGACGATTTTGAAGTTAGAGGAGAAAATGAGATGGAGTTTTTAGCCCTACCGCGGTACTTCCGCCTATATGTCACGCGTGACCTTTCAATGTGATTACGTAATGCGCGGCGCATCGCAGAGCTAGTGCAAGATGAGTATTTGTGGTTAAAAAGTATATACATTTTTTTTTTTTTTTTTTAAATGACAGACGTTTCGCTAGATAAGACTCTTATTCCTCAGCTGGGATCATGTAGAGCCCTTTGAAGCTGCACTGAAACTGCAATTTGGACCTTCAATCCGTTGGTCCCCATTGAAGTCCACTATATGGAGAAAAATCCTGGAATGTTTTCCTCAAAAACCTTAATTTCTTTTCAACTGAAGAAAGAAAGACATAAACATCTTGGATGGCATGGGGGTGAGTAAATTATCAGGAAATTTTAATTCTGAAGTGAACAAATCCTTAAACATAGCTTTTACATAGGACTTTAAGCAAAATAAGACAGTTTTAGCCTGCATTGATGTCAGCTTCATATGAGGCATACTGTAGCAATGCTGTTTCTCAAATAGATGCATTATGTAGTTTTTGAAATATGCAGCAACATTAGCTGCTATCAGTTCCTCCCACAGACGGTTTAATACGAGTAATCCAGTGCTAATTACTCGGTGAAGATACTCCGAAACAGCTGCTTTATGTAGAACATGACTTTGTCCTCCAGGTCAGATCTGTACGTATTATTTGGCAACCGACTTCAAGGGCGAACAAAATCAAAAAGCACAATTTCATGTTTTTCATTCAACCTGCCGTACTAAATAAATCACCCACAGGGAGTGACAAAAAAACGGAGTCGGCCTCAAAATGCCTGGATGCCACCGACTGTCCAAAAGGATATTTATAGACCTGGAGATCCCAGAGCCACAATAAAAGGAGAAAGACTGAAAGATTAGAAGACCGACTCTGTGAAATATGGGATCTCTCTAGAAATGTCCCATTAGAGGGCTTGAATTACAGTCCTCTCTAGCGAGCCATCCTTGCGTAGCCTCATAATTTTGCCTAATAATTTCACACAGAGAGTCTTTAAACAACTCTACAGGATGGTACAAACTTGCAACCAGAGCTGAACAAGTCCAGCAAGAATGTGAGTCTCGCTCATTGGAAGTTAAAGATAGAGGCAACACATGCTGGATCCTGACGGGTTCTTATTTCAGTCGGCTGCCAAGAACTCTATGGGCCGCTTTTGTTGTGTTTCGACCTGACGAAAAGCATTATTAAAACTTGCGGACTTGTTGTGGTCACTCATAAATAAGCAAGAGGAGGACCATGGTGCTTTCTGAAGGGTATCTGGTTTGAATTGTCCTGTGTGTTTGTGATAGTTTAGTTGTTTTTATAGCAATAGTTTGTTTATATTGCTTCCATTTGTTTTAACATGATATATGCAGTGAATCAAAACACTAAATTACACTTAATTGCGCTGTGGCAGCTTGTTTATCTCTGATGTGAGTTCAATAGGGTAGATAAGTGTCGCATTACTGATGGATTAATTGTTTTGCAGTGCATTCTGGATATTTTTCACATCTGCAGGTGAATTTGATATCGATGGCTGGATGTGTAGTGCTTTGTCCCCGTGTTGTGCTGAACTCTCGGATCTCCGGGATTGTGATTGAACATTCCTTAAAGTTAATTGAGCATTAAAAGCTTTGTGAAGGACGGAGTTTAACTTCTAGATCAACCTCATGTTTCCTCTCAGGGTTTAATCCAGGTGCTGTTTTAAAGAGAAGGGAAAAGCTTCCTCAGAGCAAATTAAAAGCAGTTTTTGTCCGTTTCCTAGTATGAGCGCATTCTCAATGCATGACATTTAAGGTTATGATTGTAAAAACCAGTGTTGGGGAAAGTTACTTCTAAAAGTAATGCATTGCAATATTGCACTACTCCCTAAAAAAGGTAACTAATTGCGTTACTTTTTTTGAAAAGTAATGCATTACATTACTTTTGCGTTACTTTTTCTCACCTGGGCTGGGCTTGTTTTTTAATAACAACAAAAAAGTTCTATTTTTGGCAAATGTTAAGGCCCTTTCTCACGCTGAAGGAAATGCATATTTACGCATTACTTTTTCAATTTACAACAACAGTAGAGGGCGCAGCTCAAACAAACCTTTCAGCTGTTACTTATTTAAAAAAGTAACTTAGATATTTTGTTGTAAATTGAAAAAGTAATGCGTTACTTTACTAGTTACTTGAAAAAGTAATCTGATTACGTAACTCAAGTTACTTGTAATGCATTATGTAAGAACCAATCTTCTAAAACATTGGTTACATTTCTAAAATGTTCGACCTTACAAAAAAGTATTGTGGCTATATAAAAAGTTTAGGTTCAGTAAAAAAATTTTTAAAGAAATTCATAAGTTTATTCAGCAAAGCCACGTTAAATTGATCAAAAGTCACAGTAAAGACATTTAAAATGTTACAAAAGGTTTCAAAAACAGTTATTTTAAACTGTAATAATATCACAATATTACTGTATTTGACTGTATTTTTATTCAAATTCAGACTTTGGTGAACATAAGAGACTTCTTTTAAAAACAAACATTAAAAAATCTTACCAACCCCAAACCTTTGAATGGGAGACTTTCACATATAACCCATTGTACTGAATGATTTCCATATTAATCATATTTACTTGTAGTATTACAAGTATTGCAAGGAACCATGCCAAAAAACATGTTATACTTTTTTTGTAACTTGCGTATATTACAAAATGGAGACTTTAAATTGGAATGCAGACTTTAAATTCAAAATGGAGACTTTCAGATTAGAGAATTTAATCGCTGTATAAATAATTATAGCTCTGTATATACTTTATATTTTGTTGTCAGCAGTTGAAGTAGATGATACAGCTGTTGTTTGCTCGCAGTAAAAGAAGATGGCATTGTACTGAAAGTCACAAGGCAGTGATCTTTTAAAATGTTATGTTTAATCAAGGTCACAAGTGGAGTCCAAAACCTCTGTTACTTACATCATAACAAAATGTCTCTGTAGAAGAAGAAAGGGAGATAAACACAGGAATTATACCAAAGAATATGTCAGTGGTGGGTCGCAGTCTATTCTGGTAGGGTTGCAGACAGCAGGGAAACACTAATGCTAAATACAGTACAAATGATGAAATGCAATTAGCAATAATTGTGTATAGTTAGGATAGCTATTGTCTTATCAACTTTTAAAAAAGAAGGAGAAAATGGTTTCCATATCTTTTGTTGTTGACGTCAAAGGTTGTGTTGTCCGATCAAACTCGCTATTTTGTTGCAAATTCATCTGTTACTTGGTTGAAGCAAGTTAATTAGGCATTATGTTGCACCTTAGTGTCTTGTTGTGTATTTTTAGTTTTACAGGGTTTTTTTTATAAAAATTGCAGTGGAGTTTTGATGGATTTACAGCTCAAAACTATGGAGAGCATTGTAATGCATTATAAATGTTGTTTTGAGTAATCATAATTGTTAATTAACTTTGTGCAAATCTGAAGACTAATTCCTCAGAAGGTCTATTTGCAGCCCAGTTTGCCTTCACATCTGTGGGACGCCTATCACACTGTCCTTTTGTTTTCTGTATGTGTGATGTTTCGCAGAATGATTGAAGAGTCGGGCCGCAACAGCAGCACCATGGCAGACAGAAGACTACTGTTTGCTGAAATGCGTATGTATTTTATTTTTTTGTTTTAGTCGAGCTAACAAGCTAACATGCTAATAATAGGAAATACTCTACTGTTCAAAAGTTTGGGGTCAGTAAGATTATAAATGCTTCTATTCAGTAAGGATGCATACTTTTACTTTTTAAATACTTTCTTATAATGTTACAAAAGATTGTGATTTCAAATAAATGCTGTTCTTTTGAACTTTAAAACATTAAAAAAAAATCTTACCAACCCCAACTTGTTTATTGATAGTGTAGTCATGCTAACAGTTCTTCAAATGAATTTCCCTGTTAAGAAAAAACATCTTAACCAGTCTTAAGTGGTTAGGTTAGCTGTTCTTCCAGCCTAGCCAAGCTATGCTGTTTTTGGAGGGGTTTTGGACCAAAATCACCAGTTTGACAAGGCTAGAAGACCAGCTAGACCGCTTTAAACCAGCTAAGACATTGTAGGCTGATTTAAGCTGTATGGTCTGCCATGTACATTCACTAAATGTGATGTTTTCATCTCACAGGTGCACTAGATCTGGACTCCATCAGATTGTCCACATATAGGACAGCATGCAAGCTGAGATTCATTCAGAAGAGGTGCAATTGTAAGTTTGAGTTGTTCACACAAACATTCTGAATGAAGCTTAATTTAGTATTCACAGTAACTTCTGTCTTTGGAAATGATGCAGTTCCAGATATTGTCATTTGTTCTTCGTTTCTTGCAGTGCATTTAGTGGATATCTGGAATATTATCGAGGTGTTCCGGGAAAACAGACTCAACTCCATGGACCTCAACACAGAGTTCTCAGTGTCACATTTGCAAGCAATACTGTCCACCATCTTTTACCAGCTGAACAAGCGCTTGCCCACAACCCACCAGATCAATGTAGACCAGTCCATCTCGTACCTCCTCAACTTCCTGCTAGCGGCCTACGACCCGTAAGAAACAGATTGTTTAAGGCTGCAGAGCTGCCTCAGATCTGTCTAGTATGACATTTCTTTAAGAGTAGAAAGAATAAAGTTCATTTACAACCTCCACTTGATCTGACTAGAATTGCTTTATACATCTCTTACCTTGCTATATGTGACAGTCTAAATGTGTTAGTTGACAATTGTGTCTTTTCTAGGGAAGGTGTGGGAAAGATCTCTGTTTTTGTGGTGAAGATGGCCCTGGCTGCCCTCTGTGGAGGGAAAATTTTGGATAAACTAAGATGTAAGTTTCACTTTGGATTTGCCTTTGAACTGATGAGTGTTCAATGGTTTGATGCTGATTAATGGAGGCTTAAGTGAATGGACTCGATTAATCATTCTATCATCATTTTAAAGGTCAGAGCAGCTGTCGTTACTTGAAAGTCACTTCTAACCAAGAGGCATATTTGCCTCTCATGGCCATGTCAGTATAGTTGGGGGTGTAGATAAAACTTTTTGCATTGTTTCTGGTGATTCATTCCTAGTAATGAAACTGTAGACTACACTAATGTTTAAAAGTTTTTATGTTTTTGAAAGAAGTCTCTTGTTTACTTTCAGAAATCATTCTAATATGCTGCTCAAGAAACATTTCTTCTTCTTCTTATTATTATTAATGTTGAAAATAGATGTGCCGCTTAATATGTTTGTGGACACCATGATATTCTTTGATGAATAGAAAGTTCAAAAGAACAGAATTTTGTTACTTTTTTGTAACTTTTTATTAATTTAATGCATCCTTGCTGAATAAAAGTATTAGTTTCTTCACCAAAAAACCCAACTTTTTAAGGGTAGTGTATGTGCTGATATGTAGATAGTACTAAACATTTCTATACATTAAACAGGAAAATTGTTTCCTACCTGCATCATGGTTTGAGTTATTGAAATATACCTTGATCTAAATTAACATAGATTCTTAGAAAAATGAAACTGATCACTTCTGATGCTTGTCTTTTTTCCTCAAGATGTATTTTCACAGATATCGGACCCAAACGGTGTAATGATATACTCACAGTTTGACCAGTTCCTAAGGGAGGTGCTGAAACTGCCCATGACGGTTTTTGAGGGACCATCTTTTGGGTACACTGAGCAGTCCACAAGAACCTGCTTTCCACAAGAGGTTTGTAAAGATTATAATATATATATATATATATTTTAATGTAATTTCACACATAAAGTTGTGCCTATCATGATACATTCAAGGTTATTTAAGCAATTTTATACTTATTTAAGCAATCAGACTTACACTATAGTTCGAAAGTTTGGGATCTGTAAATTTTTTTTTTTTTTTTTTTTTTAAAGAAATTAATACTTTTATTCAGCAAGGATGAACTAAAATTGATTTGAAGTGACAGTAAAGACATTTATAATCTTACAAAATGTTTCTATTTCAAATAAATGCTGTTCTTTTGAATGTTCTATTCATCAAAGAATCCTAGTAAAAAGTATCATGATTTCCACAAAAATATTAACTTTTTAATGTTTTCAACATTAATATTAATCAGAATTGTTTCTTGAGCAGCAAATCAGCATATTAGAATGGTTTCTGAAGGATCATGTGACACTGAAGACTGGAGTAATGATGCTGAAAATTCAGTAATAAATTATTTTAAAATATATTCAATTAGAAAACAGTTATTTTAAAATTATAATAAAATTTAACTGTAAAAATAACTGTTTTTACTGTATTTTTTATCAAATAAATCCTGGTGAGCATAAGAGACTTTTTTCAAAAAGCATTTAAAAATCTTACTGACCCCAAACTTTTGAAGGGCGGACAATAAAGCTGATTACATTTTTTTAAAGTTGCAAATGCATATTAGCGTCTTTGCGACCACCAGCAAGTTTTGCGTGGGCAAGCACCATTCACAATTTCTTTAGAAAATGTAAGAAACAGTGTTTTTCACTTGTAAGTACATGGTATTTATTGACTCATTTGTTTACTAACCGCTGGCCTTCCACAGAAAAAGGTCTCGCTCAATGTGTTTCTTGACACATTCATGTCGGATCCTCCTCCTCAGTGTCTGGTTTGGTTACCGCTGATGCATCGGCTGGCAAATGTCGAAAACGGTGCGTCATTCTTCATTTTTGAACCAAAACACACACATATACATATACAGTTGCAAGAAAAAGTATGTGAACCACTTGCAGAATCTGTGAAAATGTTAATAATTTTAACAAAATAAGAGAGATAATACAAAATGCATGTTATTTTTGATTTAGTACTCTCCTGAGTAAGATATTTTACATAAAAGATGTTTACATATAATCCACAAGACAAAAAAAATAGCTGAATTTATTCAAATAATCCCATTCATAAGTATGTGAACCACTGATTCTTAATACTGTGTGTGGTTACCTGGATGATCTATGACTGTTTGTTTGTTTTGTGATGGTTGTTCATGAGTCTCTTGTTTGTTCTCAGCAGTTAAACTGAGCTCTGTTCTTCAGAAAAAATCTTCAGGTCCTGCAGATTCTTCAGTTTTCCAGCATTTTTTGCATATTTGAACCCTTTACAGCAGTAAAGGTGAATGATTTTGAGATGCATCTTTTCACACTGAGGACAACTGAGGGACTCAAACACAACTGTTAGAAAAAGTTCAAACATTCACTGATGCTCCAGAAGGAAACACGATGCATTAATAGATGGGGGGTGAAAACATTTGGAATTTGAAGATCAAGGTAAATTGTATTTAATTTGTCTTCCGGGAAACATGAAAGCATCTTCTGTTGCTTCTGAAGGGCAGTACTGAATGAAAAAAAAAATGATATTCAAGCGAAAAAAGAAAAATTTTGACCTCTTCATCCTGTTCAAAAGTTTTCACCCCCGACTCTCAATGCATCATGTTTCCTTCTGGAGCATCAGTGAATGTTTGAACCTTTTTTAATAGTTGTGTTTGAGTCCCTCAGTTGTCCTCAGTGTGAAAAGACAAAGCTCAAAATCAGTCACTGCTGTAAAGGGTTCAAATATGCAAAAGATGCTGGAAAACTGAAGAATTTTTGGGACCTGGAGATTTTTTCTGAAGAACAGAGCTCAGTTTAACTAAACCATCAACCATCACAAAACAAACAAACAGTCGTAGATCATCCAGGTAACCACACACAGTATTAAGAATCAAGGGTTCACAAACTGGATCATTTTAATAAATTCGGCAATTTTTTTTGTCTTATGGATTATATGTAAACATCTTCTATGTAAAACATAAAAACAAACAAACATGCATTTTGTATGATCTCTCTTATTTTGTTAAAATTTTGCACATTTTCACAGATCCTGCAAGTGGTTCACATACGTTTTCTTGCAGCTGTATATGGCTTCGCTTCAGTCACTTAAATGAATGACAAATATTGTGACTGCATTCAATTAGTAGTGCTGACTTCATTTTGCTCCCCTCATCTATAGTCTTCCATCCTGTGGAGTGCTCCTACTGCCACAGCCAGAGCATGATGGGATTCCGCTACCGTTGCCAACAATGTGATAATTACCAACTTTGCCAAGAGTGTTTCTGGAGGGGCCATGCCTCGGGCAGTCATAGCAACCAGCACCAGATGAAGGAGTACATGTCATGGGTAGGTGAACGGCCATGTAGGAGCGTGACTGTGAGTAAGTGTCAGTGATGGCCTGAGTCCCATCATCCAAACAGTCACATCACTTTATGCCTTTATACTAAATATCATGACACCAGTCTAATTCTAACTCTGAGCAATTAATTTTTTCCTCTAAAGTACTTTTAGATTTTTGTCAAGGTTTTTTGTAGTGGCTGATTTATGCCA
The DNA here is from genome assembly GCA_037101425.1 of Elopichthys bambusa. Lineage (NCBI taxonomy): Eukaryota > Metazoa > Chordata > Actinopteri > Cypriniformes > Xenocyprididae > Elopichthys > Elopichthys bambusa. The sequence continues at coordinate 23,647,888 of CM074453.1, forward strand.
ATATGGCCGATATATTGACTGTGTATATACTACCGTTCAAATGTGTTTTTGAAAGAAAACATTATGCTCACCAAGGCTGCATTTGTTTTTTGTAATATTGTGAAATATTATTACCATTTAAAATAACTGTTTTCTTTCGTTATATATTGTAATATATATGTAATTTATTCCTGTGATCAAAGCTGAATTTTCAGCATCATTACTCCAGTCTTTAGTGTCACATGATCCTTCAGAAATTATTCTAATATGCTGATTTGCTGCTCAAGAAACATTTATTATCAAATAATTAACCAAACTGTTGAAAACAGTTGTGCTGCTTTATATTTTTGTGGAAACTGTGATACATTTTTTTCAGGATTTGCTAAAAAAAAACCGCAACCTTGCTGAATAAAAGTATTCTTTTTAAAAAAAAAAAATCTTATAGACCCTAAACTTTTGAACAGATAATGGCAAAGGAGATGTACACAAAATTGCTGAAATGAAATAAACATGTATTTTACACAATATTTGCAAAAGATAACAATAATTTAAAGTGAATAAATAATTTGTACCATCCCATCTCTGACTATTAGAATTAAACATTTATTATCTGTTACTGTAACTTTAAGACCTCTATATGTAAACATTTTCTCTTATGATACTCTATGTTAGAGTATTTCTACATAAAACATTTACATTTAATTAAGAAAAAAAGAGCAAAGAAAATTCTGTTTTCCATATTGTTTCCTTTAAACATATTCATATATATTCTTATTAGAGGTGCACCGATATATCGGCCAATAATTGGTGTTTAAAAACAGCCGATAGTCAGGGCCGATATATCCTGTAAATCACAGGGAAAATGCACTGAATTTGGGCTTTGTGTAAAGAAAATGGGGGCAGGACCCCCAAACTATCGGTATCGGCAGATATAACTCTACTAATCAGCTATCGGTGGAGAAATTTAGTATTGTTGCATCTCTAATTCTTATGGATATTAATTCTTCAATACAGTCCTTTATTTTTCTCCAGAAATCTCCAGCTAAGAAGTTGTCGGACGCACTCAGCAAATCTCTGAGTTGTGCCTCCAGTCGAGAGCCTCCTTACCCGATGTTCTCCGATACACCTGAGAAACCGCTCAACCTCACTCATGTTGTGTATGTAAACTCAGACATCTCCATATCCAGCACATTTTGCTCAGATAAAACGGATGGATAGTGTAAAATGATCAACCATATTACTGTACACTGAATTTAAAATGAATTGTGCATGCTAACATTTTCCTGCCTTGTGTTTTTCGCTTTTATGCTGCAAAACAGGGACACATGGTAAGTAAAGTGATACAGAGCCATTTATCCTCATATTTTGTGGGATTTCACAATAATTTGATGGGCGTAACTAATCTTAGACACACTGAGATGTTTGGCACTGCAGTCAGGCACGTTTTGGTCATAACGTCTCAATTATTGTTTGCATTTCCTCCAGGCCTCCCAGACCTGTGACCAGTGGAAATGAATACATGCTCTCTCACTCCATGCCTTCCTCAGGAAACCCTTACTCCAGCAAAACGTGAGTTTAATACTGTACAACACGAACTTTCAACAGAAGTATGTTTGGTTTACATTTTTGGTTTAGTACATTTCTTAAATTAGTAATGTTGTCTTGTCAGCTAACTGAAATAAATGTGTTTAAAAGGTACATTATGTAACTTTTGGCCCTCTAGCGGTGAAAAAAACAAAACTGCATGCATTTTGCAGAAGAACATTGTTTTGGTTGTGCTTTGGCTATGGGTGACGGATGAATATGCTTATCTTACTGTTCATAGATGTTCAAATTAGAAAAGTTTTAAAATTTTAAAATTAAAATATAATAAATTTTGATTAATGATCAGGTACCTCTATGGTGTGTTATAAAACATGTTTAAGTATAAATGTGTTGCTCATTAATCTCTTTTATTATGTCTCATTTTGGGGGTAAAAAGATGCGCTCATGATGAGACAAAGCAAATGAAGCTGTTTTCCCGTACGACCCCAGATCTTTTAAAAGGGAAAGGGTAAGTTAACGTGGATGAAATAATGTCACTATTAACTGTTCTAAGCAAGTGTGAAGTAATAATGAAAGATCATCTTGTAATGACTATCAATGGGACCAATTTCAAATGTAAATTGTTTTTATTTTCAGTGTTTTTTTGAACATTATAACATATTAAATGGATTGTACTTCCATCCCCACAACCCAATTTCATTTGCATCAAGATAAATATGTCATCAACTCTAACTAAAGTCATATTTGCTTTCTGAATTACAAATGCATTCTGTGTTTTTGGTAATATTTTACAATAAGTTAATGCATTAACTGACATTATCTAACAATGAGCAATACATTTGTTAAGTATTTATTCATCTTTGTTAATGTTAGTTAATAAAAACATTGTCATTGTCAAGTGTTCATTGTCAGTTCATGTCAGCTCAAGTGCATTAAATATTAATAGATTTTGAATTTAAGAAAACGTATTAGTAAATGTTAATATTAAGCATTAATATTTAATACTCAGTGTATTTTTTATTTAGAAGAAATAAATGCTTCGTTTTTCATTGTTAGTTCAATGTAACTAATGTTAACAAATGGAATCTCATTGTAAAATCGTACCGTATTTTAATGCTTTCAAATAATGCATTATTGCACAGTGGAATCATAAGAATATTTTTTTAGACTCCATTATTTGTCTGACACCATTACAACTGCAGAAAGTTGCAGAAACATGTCATCACGCTCATTGTGACGTCATCTGTGTTTCTGAAACATGGTTTCAGGGTTCAGTACAGCCTCGATATTGCGGATAGGCTCGCTGACGAGCACATACTTATCGGACTTTATGTGAATCTCCTCCGAAAGGACCGTTCATGGTCAGTCTGAGCTGTCGGTCTGTCTGAGGTTGCTGTGGCAGTTTTCTTCCTAATCTGTTTTTATAGCTTAGGTCACCATGTCAGTCTGGTAATTCACAGAATTCAATATAACATTGTTAATGTCAAACTATCATATGAGGAAACTATGCTGGTCTTTCCACATTTAAAATGTTCTTAATTTAATTCCTGAGTTTTAGAAAGGATGCCAGATGTGGGATGGTGACTATTCTGGCCACAATTCTGTCTTATGTTTGCAGCTTGCTAACTGGCTAGGCTTTTGTTGTGTATTTACTATGTGTTGATCATATTACATTTCACTGCCATAGAGCACAGCAGTCCAGAAGTAAAAATGCCCTTCATTTTCACCATAGAGAGATAATTTTAGTGCTTTTAGTGCGAATGTATAAAACGTCTAGCAGAGAACCACTATGATCTAGCAATATGCTTCTATAGAGTGTGATTTCAAAATAATTTTTAATTGCTGAATTCCCAGTGAAGAACTACACTACCCATAATCCTACACTATCCATAATTGACCACTTTGAGAAGCTTCTGTTGTCGTGGGAACAGGAATTGCGCCAAAACAGCTCAGCAGTGAATGCACACTCATACAATTCTTAGTGAATGACATAATCAAGTCTCAAATTATTTATATATCTAACTATTTTGCAATAAACTATACAATATAAGTTATATACATGCACAAAATAGTTTTACACTTATAATAATCATTGATTTATAATCTATAGATTAATATTTTACTATTTTTTTGCTTTATAAAGCAATCCTGTTCACCTCAGATATTAGGTCATGACGCTATCAACAGCGAGACTGGGTTTCTTTGTATTTTTTTTCATATTTTAATGTCATTTTTGCTGCAATCACATGTTATAATGCTATGATTCTCTTTAGAGTCTATGGAGAAAATGAATGGAAAATGTTTTTAAAAAAGTGGCAAGTTTACTGTGGCGCTCTATTGCACCAGATTTATGCACACAATAGTTCAAAACTAGAACTATTAACAACATCCCTCCCTTGCTTATTAAATAGATAATGCCAACTTAACCCTTGTGCATCAATCTAAAAAAAGTTACTCTGAGATACTTAGACAAAAACTGCTTGAATTAAAAATCTTAAATTGTGTTCCAAATTTGAGGTTGATATATCAAAAAATGAGTTTTCAGTAAGATTTTGTTTGGGCGCAGGACCAAATTTTTCCCATTAGATTCAAGAAAAGCTCCATTGGTACACAACACTGGGATTTGTGATTTTTGTGAAAACTGTGCAATCTGGTTAAAAATAGTAAAAATTTTCATTTTAAATCCATGCCCAGGCTCTGGGATTAAAAATTGCCATTTCAATGGGTTTCAATGGGGACATTTTTGTCCTTAATGTCCTGAGTGTAACTATTTTGCGTACCTAGTGTAAAATAGATTATTAAAGGAAATGAAGGTGAAATAGTGAAATTCCGATAAAATTTATGAAGTTGGCATTAACACAGGCAAAATTATCAAAAAAATGACAAAAATGTCCTTAAGGGAATCCATCCCAAACTCTAATTTGACCTCTAGTTTTCAAGACAAACATTTTATAGATCTAATTGGAGCACTTTTGGGATAATATTTTGTTCCCCTCCAATATTAAATGGTGTATAAACTTCTAATTTGATTAATGATGAACATATGAAAGTGTAAGTAGATCTTTTTAGTGTGTGTGGATTTTGTGTAGAAGTATGTGTCATTCTTGGGGAGATTTGTGTATCTTTGATTTGGGTATACAAAAACAGAAAATACACCACCAATTATCTACTTAAATCTTGGCCACTTGTCTTTAAACAGGTCTTTTTTTCTATTTGAAGTGAAGGCTGATTTGCTACTTTTGGCTACAGTACATATGCTTATATGTTTACCCATTAGGCAATACCCTTAGCTATGGCTGTGATTTCCCAGCAAAGATGTCTTATATGGAGATTATCCTTGCCTTTGCTCCTAACATTGCAGTGTTTTTTGGGGAAACAGGGGCTCTGTGGTTTTCATGCTTTGCTTAGATCCTGAAATGTGCTGGCAATGCTTTTTTCTTTCTTTCCTGCTATTAGGGTATTATTGGTGAACAACTTCACTAAAAATATGTTCTTTTGATTTATAAAACCTACTTTTATAAATTTTGCAAGAACTTTCTTGTGATTTTCAACTTGAAAACACAAATATATTTAACAAAACAGTGTGTGTGTGTCTGTGTGTGTGTGTATGTATATATATATATATATACATACATACACACACACATTGTATATATACATATATATATATATACACACACACACACACACATTTTATATATATATATATATATATATATATATATATATAAACTTTGCATAGGCTACTAATTGCTATATAAATGTTACAGTAAATGCTTTTGTGAATCTGAACTAGTAACTGTAAAGATGACTGAGCTCTATTCCTTTCGCTTGATTGATAGTTTCCAGGAGAGCAGCAAAAACCAAGATGATGAGCACTGCCTCATTGCCCGTTACGCCTCCCGATTGGCTGCTGATGGAGCTGCAGCGGTAAGACGGCCAATCAGAATGTTCATTCAAGGAAACATTCAACCACTCAATGATTATTAATGGCATAAAGATGGTTGCCTAAATGGACTTTTTAATAAATGACTATAAATTAAAAAAAGATATTTCCCTTTGAATAGCTTTTGGAGTATTTTAATCAATTAATTATGATTGTTCTGTGCTTTAAGTTTGCTACCTGTTTGTCCAAAAAATTATAGACAGAGGCAGGATGTTATGGACAATCGGAGTGTCTGAAAAAACAGTTTGGAAACAACCATTATTTTTGCAAATTATTTTTTGCAATTACTCTTGTGGCACAGAAATGACACATTTCATCTTTAATATGTAAATAAATTAATGTCAGCAACCCATTAACTGTTTAACTATAGTCTGACTATTGTTAACAGAAGACCAGAGTCCCAACAGACATCTCTCTCTGTCTGGACACCAATAAACAGCAGCGGCAACTAATCGCAGAGCTAGAGAACAAGAACAAGTGAGTTTGAGTCTTTTTATTTTTGTTTTGCACAGTTTAAATTTGCATCCTTAAAGTTAATAAATTGTGTATATTCAGGGAGATTTTGCAAGAGATACAACGCCTGAGACAACAACATGAAGAAGCTTCCCAGCCTCCATTAGACAAAAACCAACAAAACCCAACGTTACTGGCTGAACTAAGACTGCTTAGGTAAACACTTGCGCACACACACACACACACACATAGACAGCATACAGCCGTGAATTAGACCTGAAACCTGATCGGATGAGGTGAACAACAGATGCCGATGGTTACGAGATAGACTGCATTGAAAGTGAGCGTAACCTGATCATGGCTCCTCTCATGAATGAGTGAAAGTACTTTAAAAGCAATTTGCAACACTGAGGCTCCTTCCTGTTTGTGGATATCACCAATGAAGATTTGAATGGTGCATGCATATATAAATAAGCTCTAGTTCCTTCAATTTAGAAAGTTTACAGTGGTTTTACTCTAATAACATTAATTGTAGAAATATGATATTTTGGTGCTTTCATTTGCTCCGGATGAATATTGTTGGTGTTACAGGGCTTGAATTTCGGCGTGGGAGTGCATGTGTTGCACATCATTTTACTAATTCCCACAGATTTTGTGCTCACACCCAAAGTGCGCCACATAAAACTGCCTCTCCGTTTTCGCTGCTTATTGTGCTTAAACAGTCAAATACACACAAAATAATGTCAAAATGCCGGTCTTGGCGAGTATCCATGTAAACACAGTCAGTTATGTTTTAAGTGAATGTAAACAGCTGAGAAAGAAAACGCATGTGTAACAGTATATTGGATCAGCGAATCAGGTCTTAAAGTGACAGCAGCCTAATATACCTGCTGCCAAATTATGAGATAATATTAAAAATATCCATATGGCAGTTTTTTTCCCATGGTATTGATGTCAAAATTGTGGCTAGTAACTTTGGAAAACCACTAGCCTCAGTGGGATGGAAACCAGGATGGATTCTGATGGGCTGTCATTGTTTTGTTTTTTATCATTCATCAGCTGGAAGTGATTCCAATGATATTGTTTCTCTGTGCCGTTATTGTTATAGTTGTGGTGTGGCTATTCTTTTATATTTAGAATGATTTTTAGAACCATATCTTTATCGTTATCATTTTAGTTATTGCCCTTGGTGTGATTGGGTGTTTAACCAGGCACTTCATGGCACTACACCATGCAAATTGTGTTCGGCATTTTGTTGGTTTGTGTATGCAATTTGCATAATTTATTTAGTAAATGTGGTGGTAAACAGCACAGAGAGCACATGCAAATATACAACACTCTGGCTGGTTATTGTTGCAAAGTTAATTTTTTTTCTTTCTTTGTCTCAGGCAGAGGAAGGAGGAGTTAGAGCAGAGAATGTCGGCCCTTCAAGAGAGCCGTCGAGAACTTATGGTCCAACTAGAACAGCTCATGCTTCTGTTAAAGGTAGAAAAGGTCTCTCACACACATAAACAAATGATGACTGCACAATTTTAAGAAGTTACATTTAGAATGTGGAGATCCCTGTTAATGAGCTGAACTGCTCCATCTACAGGAAGAAGAGCTAAAAAGAGCTGTAAGTCTCAGAGCCCCAGTAACAGAACTGTGTATTAATCTACTTCATCTGACTTGAGATTAACTGTATGTCGTGTGTTTGTTCTCCCTAAAGTTAAACTACAATAAGAAATGTGTTGTGTTGTGTTGTGTTTTTGGCATCCAGAACTTACATTTGTTCATTTAGCATTGTGCAAAACAAAGTTAACACGTGCTGTTATTCAGACCGACTACATTTTGGCATGTCGCTCACATACTCTAATTCTTCTTTATATGTTTTTGAACAAACTTCTAACCCTATAATAAATAATAATAATAATAATACACTTTCATGTTTAACTCAAAGTCCCTTATTGTTTGTTCTACAGACATGAATGATTAGGGGGGAGAATCCCATATGGGGACCTGAGATTCAGGGGTTTACTCTTTTGACCATCAGTAACAATAGTAGCAATACACTTGCAACCACCAGAACACAAACTGTATTGACAGGTTTTGCACGACATCCAATAATTTGCTCAGTAAACCATTTACTTTTCAGCTTCAACTTTTTTTTATTTCAGTTAGTTGCCAAGGTAACATTTCCAGTTTGCATTTTAGTTTAAGGGTTTTTTAATATATTTTTTTTAAGTTTTATCTAATATTTAACCTTTATGTCAATTAACAAAAACCTTAAAAAGGGCTTAAATCAGAGCATAAAATGTTAATTTCATAGTCATAGCATTAAATGTTGCATGCAAAATATGAATATCTTCCGTATTTTGTCCTGTTTTCCAATGAACTTCTTACTTGAGGTGCAAATGTAAAATGAAGTCTTGAAAAACTGAACAAAATTAAGTGAGTTTATGCTTAAAACAATAGCAAATGTCTGTCAATGAGTTACAAAAACTACCCTTTCAATTAAGTTGATTTTTCTGAGCTCATTGGCAGATATTTGTTCTTGTTTAATCATAAACTCACTTCATTTTGATCATTTTGATCGCAGAAAACAAGACTTCATATTTTATATAATTGTGCATCTCCAGTAAATGCATCTTTATTTAACAATCTTTATACATTTGCACTGGAAAACAAGACAGAGATACTGAAGAATTTTTTCAGCTTTTATGCAGTGTGATCAGAAGGTATGTCCATATTCTAGTGGTTGAGAGCAGAGCGATTCAAGCTTTTTTTTTTTTTTGTAAAATGAATTAAAAAGTAATAGATATCTGCTGGAAGTTGTATTTTTAAACTCTGAAGTGTTGCTAATACAACTCATTGTGTTTCTCCTTAGACATTTACATTTAGAGAACATATTAACATAAAATTCCCTTTAATTTATTCCTTAAATTGTATTTACTTGGCCTTAAAATGGTCTTTAAAAACCTGCAGAAGGGTTTTTAATGGTTTTAGTTAACAATAACAACACTGGATTAAACAGTTTTGATTTTTACAATCATGTAATCTCATGATAATCTCCTTTTGTTCCCTAGAACCAAGGCCCTGGCCCCTCCCCTCGCTCCTCCCCCAGCCACACGTACAACACATCCATCCAATCAGTATCCGGCAATACCACACCCATCCCCATGCCCGTCCAATCAACATCCGGCAATACCACACCCAGTCAGACGCCTCAGGACTCGCTGATGGGCCTGGGAGGAGAGGTGCAGCAGGCCTTCGCTCAGGGTAACGGACATGTTGCATTTTAAAACCCATTCAGTTCAGCCAATTAAAACAAAGTGATACTGCAGATTGACATTACAGGAATATCCTAGGTTAAATACATAGTTTAAAAAGAGTTACATGAATTATGCAGAAAAATATATATATATATATATATTTAATATTATTTAATATGATTACTTTTTGAAGGCTCCAGAAGGAATTTAAGAAATGATCTCCTGGTAGCTGCAGACTCCATAACCAACACAATGTCTTCACTGGTAAAAGAACTGAACTCAGGTAATGTGTAATAATCGTACACAGACTATTTCCTGATCAGTCTCATCCCAACCAATGATAGAAAAAGTTGTTTAAACTTTGCCTTTGATGATGTTTAGAGGCTGGGAGTGAAACAGACAGCATCTCTGACCTCACATTCCCAATGGCAGATGTTCTCCATGCACGGAGCGCTTCAAGATCAGGGTAACAAAGAAATTGAGCTAGATCACCTGCTAAAGTGGGTGATCACGTGTTGTCAGGGTCTCCTGGGCTTGTGCTCACAGTGTTTCTGGTCTCATAGGGCAACAGGTAAGATAGAGCCTGGGGATTTCTATGGACATGATCTGGAAAAGCAGCTGAACAGAGAGCTGAAGATGGAGGAACGCCTCAGACACACACAGGAACAGGACAAGAACGTCCTGGTGAGATACTTGAACATATGGAAGCCTACAAAAACCTTTTTATAGAGGATTTCAAAGTAAAAGCAGAAATGCAGCAGTAAGAGTTTTGCATGTAAAATGTTTTCCGTGCCAAATGATTGAACCAACCATCATCAGTCTCCGTTTTACTCTTATATTTATAATCTTTACATCATTATGCTGTTTAAACAGTAACTAGTCACAGAATTGGCCGTTCGCAAAGACCCGCCCACTTTAGATAAGGTTACTAGTACATCCAACAAGCCATCATGTTCTCACGCAGTGAAAAATACATTGTGGGGGACACTGACAACGCGTTGACAGACAAGACAGAGCAGGTTACTTTTGATAATGAAGCTAAGTCTTAAATTTTGTAATTTTTAAAGAAATGTAAACAATAAATACCATTTTGTGGCTCTTTAATGTGTGGTGACAGATCGCTGTAGTGACTTAGCTCAAGCGGCTCCTGAACCGATCATCTCTTCCTACTAGTTAATTTATAGCATCAAATAAACATTAATGAACATCAGAAGGAATGTTGTTTCAACCGCGGAAAGACATCAGTAAACACAATTTTTCAAGTTCAAATCCACTGACGTCCCCTGACTGCTTTGTCCGACAAAATGGCGGATTCGGTGTTATGATTGGTTAGATCGCCTGTCAATCAAACTCCCAGCAAATCATCATATTAGAATGATTTCTAAAGGATCATGTGACACTGAAGACTGGAGTAATGATGCTGAAATTATGCACAGGAATAAATTACATGTTAAAATACATTAAAATAGAAAATATTTAAGTTAAATTGTAATACTAATTCACAATATTCCTGTTTTTACTTTAGTTTTGATCAAATAAATGCAGCCTTGGCGAGCAGAAGACATTCAAAAACATTTAAAAATCTTACAGACCCCAAAACTTTTGAATGGTAGTGTAATTTGGCAGCATTGATTTTGCCTTAAATTAAATAACATTGCATGGATGCAACAAGTGGTTTATATTTAAGATAGAAAAAGATAAATACTGCCTCATATGTTTCTGTATTCACATCAATATTGTTATCTGCCCCAAAGCCATTTTTAAGTATCAAACTTTGGATGGATATTCTGGGAAATATGCCAATGGTGTATCATGAGTACGCTGCATCATATATCAAATTTGATTTCTTTTTAATTGCTATAGAAATTAGATGAAATAGAAGTCAAATATCCATTAAAGCAAATGGATATTTCATTGTAATGAATATATCCTCAGGCTGCTTCCAGGCACCTGTTCTTGAGGGCCGAGATGATGTTCATTTTAACTGCTATATCTGTTCCCATAAAAGTTGAATGTATTGCAACATTTCGACCAAACAAGGTCTTCGTCAGGCTGCATGCAATGTACCACAACTATTACCGCTCTCCTCCCATGCCATTTTTTGGATATTCAGGGCACTTTAGCATGGTACGGAAAACCTTTTCAGTGCAGTGAATTTTAAACTTTCCTCAATGCTTTTTGTTCCAGGTGACCTTACAAGAATAGCTGCGTTTAAATAAGCAATGGTAAGTATTCGTCAGTTGCGCTGTGACAGATGCAATACAACAGTGTTTGATGGTTCAGATGAATGTTTTCTTTTGTCTGTCATCACAGGGAGATGGAGCGACTCTGAAGCACTGTGCAACCAGACCTGAGCTGGAACATACGACACTTCTGAAAAGCATCAACTTATAACAATACTGTGGTACACAACCCAATCTATAAATATAGAAATATATTTTTAGAATCTACAAAATGTTTTAAGACAATACTGTGAACTGACTTTGGAAATTACAAATAATGGAACTGTCTACAACACCGCCAGTGCCATAAACCCAATGATTACGAGACTATTTCATTTACTTGGTGTTCATGTGTTCAGTTTGGTTTGTTTTCGTGTGTATCTGTTCAAAACTTGTACTGTCTTTAAATATCTGTTAGGCAAAGTGGGGGTGGACTGTACTGAAGCTGCTATCTTTACAAACAACATCTTTTATTGTACATTAAGCGCAGAATACCCTGACCTGATGGTCTTTTAAAGTATATAAAATATTAGGATTATGTTGTAGCTTGTTTCTCTTTGAGAGTGGAACAATTTGAGATACAAATACACTGCCTTAGCTTATTAGACTTAAGTTTATTTGAATAGGTATGTGTACTTTGTTGCAGTTTATTCATTTTTAAAGACATACATTTTAATTTTAAATAATAAGAACAGTCCAGAAACAGGTGAATCTCATGAATATGTCACCAAGTCACATTTAACTTTAGAATCCCCAAAATAAAAATGCAATATGTTTTGCATGAAGAAAATGAAGCCTGTTTTTAGGACCATATATATTTCTGACATTGTGACATTATGTTCATTGTAATACAACACTTTTATTTATATCAGCCTAAATTAAAAGTAGTAGTAATGGATACTAGCTTCATGTATATACTTTACAATTTTAATAATATCATTATATATTTCATACTAAATAATACATTTCGTAATATGTCATATGATGAGAATGAGATTTTTCTTGCATTACAATAATAATTTGGCAGTAAAACATGTACATCGTTATGAAAACAACGTTGCATTGCAGAAAAATCTTACTGGTTCTTCATTCTCTTTATGCAAAATTTGATTTTTATGCTTTCTTTAAGCAACTTTTTTTTTTCTTCTTTGGATTTTAGAGTCAAATATGACCAGGCATGTTTTTGACAGGTTTCATGCAAAACTTTGTACCTCTGGATTCAAAGGAAAATATTATTTGACTCCAAGGGGAATATTTACCATGCTCTATTATTTAAATCTTCAAAAAACAAAAACAAAAAAAAAAACAAAACAATGAAATGCAGGCATTTTGCAAGCATGACAGCATCTGAAACTACTGAATGTGCTGTTATGTTGTTCAAGGACTGACAAAATGCCTTTTACAAAAGCATATTTTTGGTGTAAGATATGTTGATCTAGAACATAATTATCATGCTTGGATTGATTTCGTTGGTGAATATGAATTCCTTGTAAAGATATCCACTATAATAGTTTGGTTTGACCATCTCCAGACTCTTTCATTGATGTTTTTTCTTTGATATGCTACTGTCACACTGCAGTGGTCACATTGATCTCATAGTTTACTCAGAGCATTGCTTTTTCAGACAGAACAAAAACAGCATCCGCACCCTGCTGCCAGACGTTACACTTTTCAGTGATTTTGCATGGTACTAAAGAAAAATAAAAATATTATGTTGTACAAATATCATCAAGTGTGCACAAGGTATCTTATTTTATAAAATTTGGGTGTAAATCTGTATCTGTATCTATATTATGTCTTGAGTTCGTTAAAACTGATCCTTCATTTCAAATAATCATGCTGTTCTAACTTTGTGAATTGTCATATATTGATGCAATATACATAACAGCCACTAGATGTCCTTAGTAAGACAACAAATATCACATTAAGAAAAAATAAATAAAATTAACTAAACGTCGATTAGTCAAATTGAATTAATAACGAAAAAGATAAAACATAATAATATTCTTTCCCAAAATAAATTCTATGATTTGGAACGCAATTTCACCATTCAAATTGCACCATATGCAGTTTGACTTACTATATACTACACAATGACTATGTGTTTTATGTGTTGTAAATATGATTCTACTCAATGACTCTTGACCTCATCAACTTAAAGAACTCCGCCTACTCAGGGTATAAGCTCCTCCCATGTGGAGGTCTCACATAGGCTGCATTCCACTCCAGTTTTAGACATGCACTCGCGAACTTCCCTAAGCACTTCCCCTCAGGGGAATTCCTGCTGCCATTTTGAAGTGTGTTCCATTTCGTGAAGTGGTCGAGGGAAGTTTATATGGACAGATCCTCGCTCCCTCGATTTTGACAGAGTCTACTTCATATGTACACTTCAGGCAGCTCCAAAACCCATAATGCAACACGATTGTGACGTCACCGCAAATCGCGTTTAATTTACCCCACCACAAATAACTCTGATATATTAATTCTTTTTTAATATTTAAAACACACATATAGAATGCTGCATTAAACAATTTCGTAAGGGGGAAATATTAAATAATAAATCAACTCAGCGGATTCTAAGTGATCAATGGCTTAGGACGTTCCAATTCAAACTATTGCAAAGGGTTGTTTTTCATGGTCGCAGGTTGACGCAACCCCAAATAACATGATATTTAGCACATGGAATGCAAATTTGACCAGGGTAACCCCAACAAAAATGCAGATTTTACCCTCCAGAATGTGATTTTTACCAGTGGACCCCCCTGAAACGCGAACTTCCCTAAGTTTCGTTGACTCGGATGTACGTCATTACTCAGGTTGCATGAGTGCCCACTACTGGCAGAACTTTTGCAATGGGCTTAATTAGAACGTCCTAAGGCCTTGATCACTTGGAATCCTCTATGGAGTAGATTTATTATTTAATTTATTAATCCCCTTAAGAAATTGTTTAATGCAGCATTCTAAAAGTATATAGGTGTGTTTGGTTTTTTTTTTTTTTTTTAAATAATCAAAAAAAAAAATGTATATATCATAGAGTGGGGTAAATTAAACGCAATATGCTGTGATGTCATAATCGTGTTGCATTGTGGTATATGGAGCTGCCTGATGTCAAAGACTTTGCTGAAGTGTACATATGAATTAGACTCGCTCCCTCAGTCAAAATCGAGGGAGCAAGGGTCTGTCCATACAAACTTCCCTCATCCACTTCACGAAGTGGAACGCACTTCAAAATGGCGGCAGGCATGCTTAGGGAAGTTTGTGAGTGCGTGTCTAAAATCGGAGTGGAACGCAGCCTTGGTTCATTTGGCTAACAAGCACCAAAGTCTGCTATTATCTCAATAAGTGTGTTGTTAACAATGCAGAACACACTGGTTGTATCCCAGGGATAGGGGTTGAATTGGTGTAATACAAGTTACAATCTTATTGGCTTTAGGAAAAAGCTTCTGGCAAATGCGTAAAAGTAATTAATGTATAAAGTAGACAAATAAAATGAATTAAATAAATAAAGTAAATAATTGACCTTTTCTGGATTTGCAGTCAAGAGAATCATCAGTCAGGTATTATTCCAGTCCGAGATCAGGCAGGTGACATTAAGTCTAAAGACCTGCAATGCCTTGGAGTGAAATTTATTAGAGGACATAATGTTAGTAGTTTGAAATTTCCACTGATGCTGTTGGGGTTTTTCTGTGTAAGGTCAGTAGAGGGCGCTAGAGTAACTTTTGCTATATGTATATTCTGGTAGCATAGATAGATAGTCTGCTACTAGACTGAGAATAAGAGGAGGGGGTCTAGGCAAACTTTCCCAGGATTCTTTAAATCCTTTAAAATCATTGACTTACAATGTAGTACAGAGTCCATTATTATTGTGTTTATTTGCAATGCAAATAACCCATAGTAGATGCAATAGCCTCTGCAGACACAACAGCACAATGAAGTTCCTTTGAGGAATTCTTAAATATGTTCATTAAATATATATTTTTTTTAAAACAAAGCATCTAATCCCAGCCTCCTTCACAGCGACTGTCTCTTCATTGTGCTGTAGGGTGCTCTGGATAAGTGTTTGCTACTTGACCTTACTAGTATGTTTTATTTCTCATCTTGTTGTTTAAAGACAAAGTAAGCATTTTATGTCAAAATGCACATACAAATAGTTTTTACTTTATAAAAGTTTATTGAAAGTTTAAGATTTAAAGGTTTTCAAGATACTCAGTACTCAGTAGTCACTGCAATTAAATACTGGCATAAGACATGAAAACAGTACTGAGCAATTGCGCCACCTACTGGTTCTCTAGCAGATTTGACTGATACTTTAACACCACATTCAGTGACTGAAAATTCAGGATGAATTTATGGATTCATGTTTTTTGTGTGTTGCAGGTATTGACGTGCACAAAGGTTTTAGTGACGTTAGCTGTGAAGGTGATATTGTGGTCAAAATCTCCCTTTTTAAATGTACTTTCTATTTATTTTGGCTTTTTGTCCTGCGGTGTTTTCTTATCACCTTTTTGGATTTTAATCATTTTAAAAAAGATTCTGGTCTACAAATGTTAATCATTTGACATGTAAATAAATCATAAATGTGAAGGAAGTGAATTTTTCCGATGCAGCATAAAACATGCCAGCTCTGACCAAATTAATATGTATTAAATGCCACATCAGAGCTGCCTTAAAATTCACTGAATTACAACTATAAAATTTGTTTTCCTACTGGATTTTACATTGTGTGTGTGTGCGCGTGTGTTGCATTGGAAGAAACCATCTGTGTTCTGTTGAGACCAAGAATGTATGGAATGTCATATGGGAAAGTAATTTGTGTTGCGTTCACATTGACAGTGTTTTAAAGTTTGGATTCACCATCACTAGTAGGCTCTAACATTATTGGTGGGATGCACGACTGCGCATAGCATTTGTTATCGGATCTCAAATGGGATGTGTGGCTAGTAAAAATACAATGCCATCATATTTTGACAGATATTTCTTTTCTTGTTGCTAAACTTTCACATTATTATGTACATTACATTTAGTCAATAGCAGATGTCTTATTCAACAGTTTTTCTGTCAGTGTGAATGTCCTCATTTCATAATACTAGGTCCCCAATGTTTATTAGGCTTTTTTTTTTTTCTTAAACTGTATTTGTGAGTTGATACAACGTTCAAGGTGGAGTTCTGCCGTCTTTGTCTAAAAGTGAATATCTACAGATATTGATTAAACAAAATAAGGCCGCATTTCTATGCTTCAGGCAGGCTACAAATGTCGATTAGTGGGTGTAATGTTTAATGTTATGTTAATTGTAGACACTAGGGGGCAGGCAAACATAGTTAGGGGTTTTGGGGAGAGACAACAAGAAAGAAGAAGTTAAATGTGTTGAACTCATAGGTTAAAATGCATTTGAGAAATGGAAGGAGACGACTGGAGGAATAAAATGTATTAGTTCTTACACCAGCCTTGACTGTGATTAAGATAAGAACATTATAGTGGGCTGACAGGAAGTTCGGAACAGCTGGCTTTCATCAGATGGACTTTTTTTCTGGCTATACATTCTTCGGTGAAATAGTCAGTGGCTTGTCTTCTGGGACCTTTGGAGGCTGGACTGCAAAGAAGTATAAAAGTGCAAAGATTGTGTCAGTGTTTCACAACTCCAAGTTTCAAGCACACAAACACAGTCAAAAGATTATAATAGTGAAATTCTGTTCTTAGAAATATCTCTGTGTGAAAAGATATCAAACTCTGTCCTTGGACAAGGTAAGGTCAGTCTTTATACAATGGTTGATTTGTCATTATCATGCAAATGCAATTTATTTTTTAAATAAAACGTAATATGTAACACTTGTATTATTTTTTCCCCCTTTTGTCTTCTGTATTTTTTTCTCTCTTGGATTAATAACTTGCTTGTATATGGAAAAATGTGGTGATTTCTGTTTTATTTTTGAGTTATGCTAAAAAATTGTTAAAACAGAATTTTAAAGAAGTTTCTTTAAAATGAACATTTGGATATTGTGAATTATTCAGTGTAACTAAATATTGATATTTGTATTCGTGGTTCTAAATGAACAAATGATAAAGTTGTATTTCCACTGATATCGTAATGATAAACTTTTCATTTGTACCATAGAAAAACAGCTGCCAGACATCAGCAGCACTGAACTCTTACACTATTATGAGTTCTGTGGGTGTTTTCTCACTGGGAGCCTCTAAGGGCAGTAGTGAAAAAATTGTCATAAATGTCAGTGGGGTGAAACATGAGACCCACAAGAGCACCCTAATGACCCTTCCGGGGTCCCGCCTTGCCCAGCTGGTGGACACTGAGGAGCCTCCTTTAGAGCTGTTTTTTGATCGCCACCCTGAAGTCTTCACTCACGTGCTGCAGTATTATAGAAGCGGGAAGCTGCACTGCCCCACCAACTTGTGCGGTGTATTGCTGGAAGAGGAGTTTGCTTTCTGGGGTATCAGCGGCACAGATGTGGAGCCCTGCTGTTGGGCGGCATTTCGACAGAACAAAGATGCTGTAGAGGCTTTGGCTCAGGTGGACCCTTCAGTGATGGAGAATGAACAATCCAGCCACACTAGAGCTTGGCAGCCGAAGATATGGGCTCTCTTTGACAACCCGCTTTCATCCGTTAGAGCCAAGGTATCATAAGTGTCTTTACGTTTATGCAGTTCTGAAT
Organism: Elopichthys bambusa; assembly: GCA_037101425.1. Lineage (NCBI taxonomy): Eukaryota > Metazoa > Chordata > Actinopteri > Cypriniformes > Xenocyprididae > Elopichthys > Elopichthys bambusa. The sequence continues at coordinate 23,665,950 of CM074453.1, forward strand.
GATGCACAACCCTAAATCCTTTGAGCTTGCTATTGCTGTTCTTCATATGTGTGGTTCTTTTCTCCTCTCTCTGTTTCTCCAGGTCATTGCGGTCGTATCTCTGTTCTTCATCCTGCTCTCTATCACTGCATTCTCTCTGCAGACACATCCGGCTATAAATCCTCACCAAATGTATGTGGTATCGGCAGACAACTCAAGTGAGAATTTTATCGAGAATGTTTCTGTACTACCTAGAGTTCTGGATGCGGTGGAGTTAGTCTGTTTGATATGGTTTGTGTTTGAGTTTGTGATGCGTGCAGTCAGCTGCCCGAGCAAACTGCGCTTCTTCATGAACGTTATGAACATCGTCGACCTGCTGGCCCTGTTCCCCTGGTTCTTCCGGTGGTGTTCAGGAACGTACTGTATGCAGGCATTGGGCTTTCTGCATGTAATGCGATGCATACGCGTCCTTCACGTCTTTATTCTGATGCAGCATGTGTTCAGTGTGAGAGTTCTCAAACACACGCTCCGCGCCAGTGCGACGGCTCTCTGCACGGTTCCTCTTATACTCTTCAGCTGCACTCTCATCTTCGGTACCATGGCTTATTACACAGAATTCAAACATATCGACCCTTCATTTATTGACATTCCCTCCAGTTGTTGGTGGGCAGTGGTCACACTGACCACAGTGGGTTATGGAGACATGTTTCCCGTAACAGTTCCAGGCAAGTGTGTAGCCATTCTCTGTGCAATGGTCGGGGTTCTGCTCATCATCCTGCCTGTGCCCATAATCGTCAGCAACTTCATCAAGTTCAACTCCTTGATCAAGACAAAGTATTCAATGCCCAGAAAGAAGAAGATCAGTGTCCATACAGCCCCCTCATCTTAGAGCTGCTAAGTATCAATGATACAGTTGAGCTCAAAAGTTTACATACTCCTTGCAGAATATGCAAAAATGTTAATCATTTTAACAAAATAAGGATAATGAAAATTGCATGTTATTTTTTATTTAGTATTGTCTTGAATAAACAATTTCACATAACAGATGTTTACATAAATTCCACAAGACAAAAAAAAAATAGCTGAATTCCTAAAAATGTCCCAGTTCAAAAGTTTACATACCCTTGATTCTTAAAGTCAGCATGAAATCAAAATTGACCCCATTTACTTTGTTAGTGCATATTACTAATGGTGAACAATTAATCTGTGCAAGTTAATACACAAAAAAATCAAATTCTGAAAAGTTATTCCCGGTCTGGAATGGCATTCCTTCCCTGATGACGTCAGTTTGACCGCTTGGGTTGAAAACACGTAACCCACTCCCCTCTGACCGTTAGTCTGCTATGAGCGAGAGATGGAGACGAGGAGCGCTAAAACAAAACCCTGTCCTCTATTCAATATTCTGTTTCACTTGGAAATACGTCACAACACTGAAGAAAAGTAGTTTGCAACTTCTGGTTCACGGGTACTTTAATACTGTGTGTGGTTACCTGGATGATCCACGACTGTTTTTTCTGTTGTGGTTGTTCATGAGTCCCTCTGTTCTTCAGAAAAATCCTCCATGTCCTGCAAATTCTTTGATTTTCCAGCATCTCCTGCATATTTGAACCCTTTTCAGCAGTGACTGTATAATTTTGAGTACCATCTTTTCACACTGAGGGACTCAAACACAACTATTAAAAAAGGTTTAAACATTCACTGATGGTCCAGAAGGAAACACAATGCATTAATTAAAGCTGCAAGCAGCAATGAAAGGGCCCTCGCACCCGGGCTCACCATCACCCGTTGGCCTTAGGAAAACTGTGAACAGTGGGCGACATGCATGTAAGCGAGTAAATACAGGAGAATTATGGCAAAGTCATTTCAAAGTGCCAGACTTCCTGCTGCCGACAGGTGGCACTTTGAGGGTAACTGAATATTGCCATGTTGATGTCTTCAGGCCACGACTACTATCGAACATGTGAAGTTTGGAGCAGATCGGACATTGTATGCCTGAGTTACAACAACTTTCTTGTTTTGAGGCGTTAATCGCATACATTAGCACTTAGCCAAGTGTTGCATGATTTAACGTGTTTCTAGTATGTTTGGTACTTCTTGGCATATTAAAATGTGTTTCAGGGAGTGAATTAAGTGTAAAGCATGCCATTTCCTGTTGCCAGCAGGTGGTGCTATGACTGTAACTGAATATTGTTATATAGATGTCTTTAGGCCAGGACTCTTATCACACGTGAAGTTGGGGGCAGATCAGACACTGTATGCTTGAGTTACAACAACTTGCTGTTTCAAAATAAGTTGTAAAATACGGCGAATAAGCTCAATTTATGTGTGTGTATATATATTAAGTAAAAAGCGTTTTTTACAACTTACCACATTGTCCGACCTCCTCATTCACTTTCTTCCAAGCAAGATCCTTTTTATTCCTGTTTCTATAAAAGTATGAAGATGTATCGTACAGCGACAATGATTTTGTCCTCCTTTGTTGTTTCGGATTTCTGCTGTCATTCGCGCAAATCGCGTCATTTGCGCTGCCGCGATCGCGCGAATCGCACCTCAGGATGTTTATTCTCGTCTTTGCATTGACTTAACATGTAAATCACTCACGCTTAATGCTTCATTCGCATCTGGTGTGAACGCACCATTAGGCAACGGGTGTATGCTTCCCCGACCAGACTGTTGCTAGTTTAATATTAGTTTTATACTAGTCTGTGATTTACAACATGCTGCTGTATCAGATTGCTGCCACCAGGGGTGTAAGCTTCCCCCATTTAAAAATAAAAATTAATAAATAAATAAATTCATTGTTTTTACAGGACTGGGCTCACACAGTTTTTTAGCTTGTTTGCTGTACATCATGTCACATAGCAGCTTTTAGACATTCTGGTTTTTTTTATATGCCAGAAATGACAAGAAGACAGCCTCACACTATACAAAGTCAATGGAGACTGCTGGATTGTTCCCCCCAGAACTGGGAATTATGCGTTTCTATGGCACTACTATCAACACCTAAATTAATCTACAGCAGTCAGGTGGTACAGCGGCCACGTGGTACACCTGGGAGCTTTCAGAAAACTCCCAGCTTACAAGCTGTAATTACGAGCTCTACAAAGGATGTGAACGCTTTTTACGAGCCGGAATCTCATAGTTACAGTAATTACGATATGGCGTGAATGCACCTATAGACCGACAAGCTTCGAGTGTTGAACTCTTTTATGATACAGTATGAATGATAGCACTTGGGCGAACCGCTCCTTTTTACCAGATCTGAGCCACAAGCAGGCCATAGCAATGCCACATGTCAGCCAAGAGCAAAGAAATAAACCTTATCTAAGCCACAAAATCTTTATATTTTATTTATAGAATCATCTTAGCATTAACAAGCCTGTTAGCAAGCAAAATCACTGAAGAAAAGAGAACAGAAAAAGAGACAAACAGAAACACAAGAGCTACAACTGACTTCAGCCACAGCCTTAGAGGAAATCAGTTGAAGATAAATAGAAGATATTAAATCTCCAGATCTCAGCAGAGAAGGATTAAACAACTCAACAAACAGCATTACAGCTTCACATACTACTAACCAGATTTACTTTATTTCTGTCATTCATCTACAGAAGTTTAATGCTCATGTTTGTTTAATTTGAAGTCACCATAACGGTGATCAATATTTCCATTAGTTGGTCTCTTAACTCTTATAATATGTTGGTTTTCTCTAGCTGCTCTGATAGTGTGTTTTTCAAACACATTTGCAGTAACCAAGAAAGCTGAAATGGGATATGATTATTTTATCTATTGATGGTTTTATAATCATTGTGATATGAATTACTGTCATTTGAATATGTGTTTTGCCATTAATACACTTAAATTATAATCCTTGTTTTACTGCTATATGAAACCCCATTGCATTTCAGAAATCAATAAGACTAAAGATAAATCAGTGAATAAAAAAAATTATATACTGTAGTGACAAACACAGATATGAGCAATCAGCATATGAATCTCAACAATGGTTACAACAAAATATTCAGACAATCATATTAACTCTGGACATCAAATTAAGCTACTAAAAGAAAACAAAAAACAGCAAAAATAAAAGCAAATAGTAATTAAAGAAAATAATAGGCTGCACAATTTGTTCATGCTGTGATGCATGCTGGGAGTTTTGTACTATTGTTCCCATTATGCATTGCGGCATGACACGTTTGATTGTCACCATTGTTGAGATTCATGTGCTGATTCTTGATGTCTTTGTGTGTCATCTTAAAGCATTTTTTTTTGTGTCTTTTAATCTAACTGATTTTTGTAATATGACATGGTCTTATGTTGCAGTAAAAGGGTTTGTAATGTAAATGCACTACACTGTAAAAAATACTTTTCTTGTTTTTTTTGTTATTTGGATAAGAAAAGTGATCTTGTTTCTGTCCCAAACAGAAATATATAATGCATGAAGCATGTCGCCATTGTTGAGATTTATATTTCTATGTAAGAAGGTTTATGGCAGGGGTCCTCAAATCTGGACCTTGAGATCCACATTCCTGCAGTTTAGCTCCAACCCTAACAGTTAATTATATAATTAAGTGATTAATTAAGGGATGATCAAGCTTTAATGAGGAACACGTGCTGTTAACAAGCAGAATCACTGAAGAAAAGAGAAACACAAGAATTACAACTGACTTCAGCCACAGCCTTAGATGAAATCAACTGAAGTTAAAAGAAGACATTAAATCTCTGAAGATCTGATTAAACAGCTCCACAAACAGCATTACCAGCTTCACTTATTACTAACCAGACTGACTTTATTTCTGTCAAACGTCTACAGAAGTTCTTATTGAGAATTAACAGAGGTTTAGATGTTGATATCTTATTGAAAATGTTTCGTTTGGGGTCACCATCATTGAGATCAGTGTTTGCTTTAGTTGAGCTCTTGACCCTTGACCTTTGTTGAGATGCATCTTTATCAGAAATTGCAGGTGTTTAGGGAAATCATTTCTGCATGTCTGTTTTTAAAAGCTGCTTTTTCTGTAGGTTTGCTTACTTTCGGAATTGAAACATTATTTGAGAAGAAGATAATAAATTCAACCAATGTGATAAAAACCATTTGTAACTCTGAAGTGATTTGTGTAAAATTGTCATACATGACACACTTAGACATGAGCACTTATCATACAAACCTCAACAATGGTGACAATAAAAAAATCAGCTGCATAATTTATTCATGCCGCAATGCATGCTGGGAACCATAAATGTGTTTTGTATGCTGGCATTAAGCATGTCACCATTGTTGTGTTTCATATGCCGAATGTTTATGTGAGTGTATGAATGACACAAAACAGGTTTTAAACCAAGTTGATAATGACCGTGTTATTTATGCACTCGCACATTAACCTTCAGCATCTGAAATGAAACAATGGGGTTACAAATAATACTTTTCACATTGGTTGAGTTTTTAATTTTCAATAATGCTTTAGTTCTTTAAGTAAGCAATTACAGAAAAAAAACAGCTGTCTGTTATTAAAACAGTCATGTTGACTTGCTTTATCAATGCAGAAGTGTTATCCACAAACACCTGCAGTTTCTGATAAAGCAGCATCTCAACTAAAGCAATCGCTGATATCCGTGATGGTGACCTCAATCGAAACCTTTACAATAAGATATCAACATCTAAACCTCTGTTAATTCTCAATAAGAACTTCTGTAGATGTGTGACAGAAATAAAGTCAGTCTGGTTAATAATAAGTGAAGCTGGTAATGCTGTTTAATCAGATCTTGAGAGATCTAACGTCTTCTTTTAACTTCAGTTGATTGAAGGTGAAGTCAGTTTGAAGTCAGTGAAGTCATTGATTGGCTGAAGTCAGTTTGTAGTTCTTGTGTTTCTCTTTTCTTCAGTGATTCTGCTTGTTAACAGCACGTGTTCATCATTAAAGCTTAATCGTCCCTTAATTAATCACTTAATTATATCATTAACTGTTAGGGTTGGAGCTAAACTCTGCAGGAATGTGGATCTCGAGGTCCGGATTTGAGGACTCCTGGGTTAGATGTTGATGTTTTATAGAAAGTAATAAAGTTTGAAGTCACCGTGATGGAGGTAAGCGTTTGCTTTATGGGCTCTTGATTCTTGACATTTTAATGTTAGATTTTCTCTGGCTGTTTTCATTGTTTCTAAAAAAAAATGCTTGTTATAGAAGAAATGTGCAGTTTTTGACCGCATGGTATAATAGCGTCCATTGTGGATTATGGTTGTATGCTGTGTCTACAAGGTATGGACTATATGTGTACATGTTTGTGAACAAGTAGAAGAAATAGTAAGTCGATTGGAGGTGATGTTTATTGGAGCACAATAAAGAAAGACATTTATTTACATCGACATCCGTCTGCATGGACTGTTTGTACGAGTTCTAAAAAAAAATATTGTCAACTGCTTACTGGAAAGCCGTAACAACATCAAAAATGTTCATTTTATCCAGAGAAACTGCAAATTTTGCAGCGGAGTATATTTTTCCAGAGTATATACTTCGTCTGACCAGTACAAATCCAAAAAGCGTCATTGTACCGAAGCACAAACAACTTGTAGTTTAACAGCAGCACTCTTTGTACTTGACATTAATTCACATGGTTGGAACAGGTAGTAAATTGATCAAGTACTTTATTTTTACTACAGTTTAAGTAATTAAAAAGGAAAGTTGTTGGGCCAAATGCGGCCGATGAAAACACATTTTATGGCCTGCCATGATCTTTCGAAGAAAGCCATGATTCTTCCCTTGTTTTTCATTTTATCCTCTGAAAGTTCTTTTAGGATTAAACGAGGTGGAACCACAACTTCAGAGTTTTCCACCTGGATATTGAGACTCTGATGGTCAATGACGGCGATGTTCTCCGATTCCTGTGTTCCAGTCCCTGGTTCCAGTCTGGGCGTTTCCATAGCCTTCCACTCCTCCATCTGAATCTCATACTCTCTCAGAGAAATTTCAGACATCATATTCTGTAGTAGCTAAATATATAAATAATAAAAAGCTATATTAATAAATATAACTTTTTTTAATATAATACATTTATATTATGTGTATTATAACAATTAAAAAAACTCCAGTTGTCAGTGGCACATATTTTGTATACAGAACTCTTTTTGTATACTGCTGGCTTTTATCTTCCATTTATTAAAGACATTTAATCTATGATGTGACAGTGATGATGACATTGTTACTTTAGATGCCAATGCTCTGAAGCTTGTCTAAAAATTTACTTATATGTTTTTTAATATGATTCATTCCCCAGATGTTGTAGTGTTTGTTTAAACATTTCAATATTTCTTTAAAATAAATAAACCAATTAATAAATTGTCATGAAGAATGTTTTTAGAACCAGTGTGCTGTAACAGGACGCGTCAGTTAGGTAGGTGTTAGTCATCGTTTTCACCACAAGATGGCCATAACGTGCCATGAGATGAAAAGCATAACAGTAATCAACCTTTTTACCCTAGTGTTGAGAGGCGCGACGCCGACGCTGTTGACGCGCGTAACTCTCAGTTTGTGACGTCACATAGCTCCCGAATTAGCCTATATCTGAGGAATAGTTAGTGTTTGTTTAACAGCACAAACCAAATTCCAGGCGATAAGAGGCGCATCTCAAAGTAAACGGGACTTTTTTTGTCGTCTGACAGCCGCACGTTACTCTTACTACATCTGCCATATCTTTATTTTCAGACTATATGGAATGAGTCGGAACTGATTATAACAGAACGTCAAAGCAGCTAGATGACGTAATGTTCTGTTGCAGTTACCTTATTGGCTGACCGACAGCGCAATCAAACATTCACCTGGAGGGGGCGGTCTCTAGCGCCTGACGTCATGACGCCTTGAACGCACAAACCGTAGCTTCACCTTACAATAGACATCTGGATGAGCGTGTAACTCAAGCAGTAGAAAGAGCGACACTGACATCGCAAGCTCGTGGACTCGAATCTACATTTGGATCTTCTGTCTATTTCTTAAATAAAGATAAAAGTGCCTATTGACTGCGAATAAAATTAAGTACGACAACGTAAACGAATAAAAGTGGCAATTGTAAATGTAAAAGAACACAAACTAAAGTGAATGAAATAAATGACTTACCAGTTACAATCGCTTTGGATGGAGGTGACTGTAAACGTAAAGGATGATATTAAAAATACAAACTTAATAAATAATCATTTAAAACATTTATAAAGTTAATGACTTACCTTGTTTTGCTTTGGGAAAGCAGATGAGAGAAACGGTTGTCACGTATTCCAGCTGGAGATCCTGAAATCTAAAGCTTGCGACGACTTGGGCTTATACTTATAAGAAGACATTGTAGGTTATTTAAAATTTGCACTTTTGCTGTTTTTTTTTTTTACCTTTTAGCGTCCACTAGATGCCGCTAAAGTGACTTGTGCTTTATGTGCCACTGAGAGAAAATCACTAGTGTTATGGTAGCTGCTACTACTGCCACTAGAAATAAGAGGGACTAGGCCTGTGTTATGGGGGTCTGGATTTAAAGATCCCGAATTGATGTATTTTTAGAGTAACATCGGGTGTAAAATCTACCGAAATGTCTTTTTTTTTTTTGTCAAGTCAACTTTGGATAAACGTATAGCCTACCTGTCGCATACACTGATCTACAGTATGATTTACTTCATTTTGATATTTTAATATTTTTTGGTCTCCTTTAACAACTGATTGATTATCTACTAACCTGATTTGATTTAACTAAAACATAGTAGGCTAAACAGTTTTATTTAGCTTTTGATAAGCTCAAATCTGAATGTGTATAGGTAACATGGTGTAATGAAGTGGGCTAAAGTGCCCTAAGTGCCCAAGCGCCGTCCTTGTTTGGCCCTATAATGTTTTACTCCAAACACAACTGTTTCCCCTCACTGTGCTGACACTAGCTCAACTTGAGCCTGAGCAGCACTGCCACACTTTGCCTCAGATGTCAAGTCTTAGTCAGTGTTCAGAGAGAGATAGGGGAAGTAAAGAGCTGAAGGAAACAGCGTACTGTCACGATTCAAACACAAGGTGTGGCTTATGCTGGTCTCAACCTGTTTGAGTGGCTTTATAAAAGGCTAGAGATTCCACTGGGATTCTTCTAGATTTTTATGAAGGAGAACAACATTACAGCTTTTTAATACAAAGGATTCTCTATTTATACTCTATTTATATTTGAACATTTTTCAGGATGAACCGGAAAACTTGAAACGTTCGATGGATTTACAGGTTTCGGTGTGTTCCAGTTGTTTTTTGTGACATTTCAGTTGTAGTAGGTATGAATTAGAAAGTTATTATTACAGAAAACATTTAGTTCTATTGTATCCAGTGACCGTAAATCATAAAATAAGGTGATGTTTTAAGGTGATGTCTATTTAATGTTAAATTACCTCCTATTTCCTATCAAATAATTACTATTATCCTTATGTGAGATTTGTTTAGTAGGTCTTGTGAAATAAAGGATAAGAAATTGTGCTATGCTGTATATATTGAATGATGTAATTTTCCATGCGGTAGTGGAACATTTTCAACGAAAGAAAATCAATAAAAAAGTGGAAAATATTTTGGACTTAGTATTTTTCTTCAAACATATTACAAATCTTTCACATTACAACATTTTTATTGGTAAAACACAATCAATATATTGGTAGGTATGTTTATATTGAAAATTAAAGATATAATTTATAGAAAACAAAGAAGAAATTCATCAGTTTTAAGTATATAGCTCAATTTTAACTACACAACTTTTCCGACTTTCTTTCCAACTTTCATAACCCCACAAAACTCAGTTTGGTGATGACGCAGACATACAGAGAACATTCCAGAAGGTGCTGGAATTTACCAGAACACGTGACACGTAAAACACAACAAGAGTGACGAGTAAATCATTTTAAGAGTAAAGGAATAAATTCTAGTGTAAGTATTTACTTGTTTACTAAAATGTGATCTACATTTCTTCAGCAATTGTTGCTTAGGTTATATTGTTTTTCTACAGTGTCATGTGACCATTGACAACAGCATTAAAACTATTAATCTTTAACTGTATTTTTCCTTTGTATTTTAAAAAAGTAACTCTTGTATAGGCTACACTTGGTGAAAGCCGAAATATCTTACAATAACGAGACAGTTGCAAACAAATTGCTCTAAATGACCACCTTGCTTTATTACATCCAAAAACTTATATCACTCTGAAAGTGTTATGTAGCCTCTTTTTGAGTATATGAGAGTGAGAGCCGAGCTCCTTGTTTAGCTCAAAGAGTAGCGTGCAGCGAAAGTGAAATTATACATTGCAGGTCATTTTAAATGGACCACTTTCTTGCTGTTTTTGTTGTTTTTCTTCCCGTTAAAACCTATAGAGAGCTCAAAATGACTTCTGCTATCTATCTAAGAGACTTTACTACTGCTATACTGTAAGAAATGTTTAGCTTTATTCCCCTTTATTTATAAGTAGCATTCAATTATGCCTTTACCCAAAGTGACTTAAATTGTATTGAAGACACACATCTCTTGCTTTTCCTGGGAATTAAACCCATGACCTTGGCGTTGTGCTCTACTGTCTTCAAAAATACATTGAAATGTCTCAAATACAGGCTTCCAAACTCACTGCAGGGTTTCACTGTCAGATTCAGCAGTGGCACAGGAATCATTATTTCATAATGTTTTAGAAAGCAGACATAAAGGAGCAGTCAGTAACTTCAAAAGGACCGTAAATTACCTGTTTAATTTATTTCATTATTTTATCTTCAGTTACAAATTCCAGCCTTACTGAGCAATGTTGCTAACCGTCCCTTTGCGCCACCTAGTGGTGATTTTAATGAGTTTCACCTACCGTACTTAAAAGAATGTCGTGCGCGATTATTTTCTACATTTTTCTTCACAACATAATTAGTTTAGACTTTTCAATAATTATAAAAAGTTAAAAAATAATAATAATGAAAAATGAGTGCATGTTTCCAAATTATGTTGGTAAGGAATACAAATGCCCAGAGTGGATAAATAGAAAGCTAGAGAAAGCGAAAATTGCCCTACGAAGATTTTTCTTGTTTATTAGTCTCCATTGTTTCGCTAAAGTTAGCTTCACCGGAGCGGCGCTAAGTAAGTAAAATTATGCGGTCTAGGGGCGCTTGCATTTTAAAGAGATATGAAAACTAGCCTAAAAACTTGTCACATGAAAGATTGTAAATAATTAATTCACGGAATTTACCGTATCCTAACGGCGTGAATTTAATTAGATTTGTCTTTGTTATCTTTGCTAAAATAAAAAAATGGTGTGGAAGCACACATGCTAATTTGAAAACGCAGCACTTAGGTGTGCTATAAAAGGGAAATGGGAAGAGAAAAAATTGGTGAAAAATGGAAGGAGCTAGAAGAAGAAGAAGAGTGAGAATGAGAGGGGGAGCTCAAAGAGGAGATGAAGGAGGTAGAGGAAGAGGTAGAGGTAGAGGAAGAGGAGAAGAAGGAGATAGAGGAAGAGGCCTAGGTAGAGGAAGAGGTAGAGAAGGACTTGAAAAGTTGATAGAATCTGAACAAAGAAGACGAGGACCAAATTTGACTCAAGAAATCCGTGCAACACTTATTGACCATGGACTGACACTGATGGAAGCTGGACAAAGAGTTCAACCAAATCTCAGCAGAAATATTGTTGCGTCAGTAATTCCGACATTTCATCGAGAAAACAGCTAAGCTAACCACACAATACATTGAAACTGAAGCTTGCTGTACTTTTCATCAATACTGTTTTACATGGGATTGAGGGTCGAGGACACCAAGGTGGAAGGGGCCCTATGTTTACTCGTGCACAAGAGGCCGCCATTGTGAACGTGGTTTTGACCAATAATTGTATCAGGCTGCGAGGAAATCCAAGTCAATATCATCAATGATGACCATATTTTCAATAACATCCAACGAGTCTCTCTGTCAACATTAGGTCGAATCCTCAAGAAAAATCAAATATACATAAAGCAACTGTATCGGGTACCATTTCATCAGAAATTCAGAGAGCGAAACATCTGCGCAATGAGTATGTGGAGGTATGTATTGTTCATCTTACTATGGTGTGGTATTGTGCACTGCTCATAATGTCCTGGCACAAAAAAATACTGTGCAATAGATATTGAATAGCATCCTATTGTCTTTTACAGTGTTTCAGAGAGTCTTGCAAATGGATGCTGCTGAAATTCAACATGAATTTATATATGTGGATGAGGCTGGATTTAACCTTACGAAAACAAGAGGGAGAAATGTAATTCGACACCGGGCAATCACCAATGTGCCAGGGCAGCGAGGGGGTAACATCACCCTTTGCACTGCTATTGCACAAAATGGGGTCCACCACCATGCAAATCTGGGACCCTATAATGCAAATCTAATACAGATTGCACGAGATTGTCACAGCATTAAACCAAGTGGACCAGATGCGGTACATTTGTCGTTTGGGACAATGTCTCTTTCCATCAGGCTGCTCTGGTCCAGAATTGGTTCCATGAGCAGCCTGAATTTGAAGTCTTATACATCTTATACTCCCCCTTCCTGAATCCAATAGAATCCAATTTTTTTTTTTTTTCAGCATGGCGGTGGAAGGTATACGACCTGCGGCCCTATGACCGTTTGCCCCTCATTCAGGCCATGGAGCAGGCCTGTGATCATATCGAAGTAGCTTCTGTGCAGGGGTGGATTCGTCATACGAGGCGATTCTTCCAACGGTGCCTTATGAAGACATAGCCTGTGATGTGGATGAAATCTTCTGGCCTGATCCAGCCAGACGGAGAGATGATGAATAGTTACAGTATTGTTTCTTTTACAGTAGTTTTTCTTCAGAGTCAAAGTGTATGTACTTCATGCTGTAATTTATTTGTCTACAGATTTTGTTTCATTGATTTCATTGTTTGGTTGATTACAGTATTTCTTACCATAATCGGTTACAGTAAGTATTGAAACAAATACTTGAAATATTCAGTCTGCAGCATCAGTGTTGTGCAGTGCTTGGTAAGTTTATAGTAGGCCTATTTGTGTACATTTTCCTATATATCTAACTAATCATGAAGAATGTTGTGGGTTTGTCACTTTTTTTTTTTTTCTACATCTAAATTATCCCTTACATAACAAAGTCTGGCCAAAAATCTAGCACATGCGATTTCCTAAAATTAGTTTTTTACAAATGTGTTTTTTATTTATCACAGTGTGAAACTGGCTGCAATAGTGTCTGATCATTGAGGACCGTGTTGGTTAAATGAAAACTAATAGCATTTTCATAAATGTGTATATGTTTTGACTGAAGTGTGTCATTTTGCAAACAATCTAGGAATTATGCAAATTGAGTGTGGATAATTGTGATTATATTTTGAAAAGAACCCGGTTTTCAAAAAAAAATTTCAAAAAAAAAAAAAGTAAGCTCTAATAAACTCTTTAGAGTTTCTTAGTGTCTCTTAAGTACAGTACAAACTACGTTTAAAAAAAAAAAAATATATATTGTTTTATCATTAAAATTAGTCTATCCCAACTGGGTTCGCGTCCATTCTTTTACTTCTTAACTTATAATTGACCACAAGGTGGCGCCAACATTGATAGAAAAGACCTGCTTCAGTGTTTTGCATACTAACAAAAATTAGCCAAGTTATCAAAGAATTTTATTTCCATAGCTTTCCATTCAATTCGATTCATCCTTATGAAAGTATAGACAATAACAGTGCCATATACAACAAAGGTTTAAAATCATACAAAAAGACACAAATACACTGAAACTCAAGCAGATGGAAAGAGAATTTTCTACTTGCAATTTTAATTTATTTGGATTTGATATAAAACCCACCACATTCTGCGATTTTTACATTTTCTCATAGACAGTTTTCCTAAAACATGTTTCAGGTGATCTATTTTCTAGATTATAATAAAATGTATCATAATAAATTCCACATTATACCACTTAAAAAATGTCACCAAACACATTAAAAGTACCTTTAAAGTGGTCACAGTACTGTGCTAATAATGCAGAAAAATTAATGTTTTGGAAATGTATAAGAAGTATTTTTAAACAAAATAATTTGTATTACTGTTAGCAGTTCTATATATAGGGTGATATTGGGGTGATATAAGTTTTTTTTTAGTTTTTTTTTTTAAGACAAATACATTACATTTACATAAAAAGAATGCACAACATGAAGTTGAAATAAACTTATAAAGTCATACTCTGGACAGGTAAAATGGCTATTTGTTCATATACAGTATCTCACAAAAGTGAGTACACCCCTCACATTTCAGCAACCATTTTATTACATGTTCTCAAGGGACAATACTATAGAAATGAAAATTGTATATACTTTAGAGTAGTCAATTTGCAGCTTGTATAGCAGTACAGATTTACTGTCCTCTGAAAATAACTCAACATACATCCATTATTGTCTAAATAACTGGCAACAAAAGTGAGTACACCGTAAGTGAACATGTCAAAACTGTGTCCAAAGTGTCAATATTTTGTGTGAGCACCATTGTTATCTAGCACTGCCTTAATCCTCCTGGGCACCTGATGTGTTGGAATTCACCAGAGCTGCACAGGTTGTTGCTGGGATCCTCTTCCACTCCTCCATAATGACATCACGGAGCTAGTGGATGTTAGACAAATGGCGCTTCTCCACCTTCCTCTTAAGGATGCCCCACAGGTGCTCAAATAAGGTTTAGGTGTGGAGACATATACTTGGCCACTCCATCACCTTCACCTTCAGTTGTCATCTTGGCGGTGTGTTTGGGGTCATTATCATGCCGTTTGGCCCAGTTTCTGAAGGGATGGCATCGTGTTCTTCTTCAGAATGTCACAGTACATGTTGGAATCCATGTTTTCCTCAATGAAGCAGAGCTCCCCAGTACCAGCAGCAATCATGCAGCCCCAGACCATGATGCTACCACCACCATGCTTGACTGTAGGCAAGACACAATTTTCTTGGTACTCCTCAACAGGGCATCGCCACACATGCTGGACACCATCTGAGCCAAACAAGTTTATCTTAGTCTCATCAGACCACAGGACATGGTTCCAGTTCTCTTGGACAGGTTGTCTTCAGCAAACTGTTTGCGGGCTTTCTTGTGACCCAGCTTCAGAAGGGGCTTCCTTCTGGGACGACGGTCATGCAAACCGACTTGTTGCAGTGTGCGGCGTATGGTCTGAGCACTGACAAGCTGACCTTCCGCTTCTGAAACCTCTAAAGCAATGCTGGCAGCACTCACGCATCTGTTTTTTTAAGCCAGCTTCTGCACCTGATGCACAGCACAAGGTCTCAGCTTCTTTAATTTAACTTCTTTGGTCTGTTCCTAATGGAACCTGTCTCGGAAAACCTCTCTCTATGACCCTGGCCACTGTGCTGTAAGTTTCATGGTGTTATCGATCTTCTTATAGCCTATAGGCCATCTTTGTGGAGAGCAACAATTCTTATTCTCAAATCCTCAGAGAGTTCTTTGCCATGAGGTGCCATGTTGAACATCCAGTGATCAGTATGAGAGAATTATACTCAAAGCACTAAATTTTAACTGCTCTAATACAAGATATACACATTTGTATGGTCCTGTCAAACAGACAAAAACATGAACATGATGAATAGGACGTGGCTTTGCACAGTTAAACAACATACAACTGTTATCACTTAGGGTGTACTCACTTTTGTTGCCAGCTATTTTGACAATAATGGCTGTATATTGAGTTAATTTTAGAGGACAGTAAATCTATACTGCTATACAAGCAGCACATTGACTACTCTAAAATATATCCAAGTTTAATTTCTATAGTATTGTCCCTTGAGAAGAAATGCTAATATGGTTGCTGAAATGTGAGGGGTGTACTCACTTTTGTGAGATACTGTAAATAGAAATAAAAGACAACTCAGTAATGACCAGCAACACAGTAGTTTAAAAATAGGTGACCAAAGATTACTAATAACAGACTAACACATCAGGATTACTTGGAAATGCGGAGTAAGGGAAATGTAATTTACATTATATAAATATACTGTATGTGGTAGTCTATATAACTAATAATATATTAGTTTAAATTTCTTCTACATTACCTCTTTTCCACATAGTTGCATCTGTATTAAGGCATATACACTAACAGATATCTGCAGTCACAAATCGACCATAAGTCACTTATTTTTTGAAATGGAGAAGTTAAACAAAAACTTGACATGAAACTTGATTTTGTCTCCAAATAAGATATTCATGAACAACACATGAACACAATTTCACTGTTCTATATGATTTGTATCTGCCCACATGCATGTGACCAGAACTTTAGCTGTTCCTCACAGGAGGTTGTTCAATCTCAGAGACACTGAGGATTTATTAACCCAAAACCCAGCATAGAGGGGCTCAGTGAATGTACTTTTGAATGTGTGTAAGTGTGTGAGTGTGTGTGTGCCAGAGACACTGTAGAAGGACAGAGTGCCAGCCGGCCAGTCCAGATACACTCCTACTCTGTTCGAGGGGGGTGAAGGAGTGGGTATGTCAGCGTTTTTATTATTGTGCCAGGCGGCGAATCTGTCACCAGTGCAGATCAGACTCCAGGACTTTTCATTCCATCCAAACCTACAGTCACTACCTCCTTTCCTGTTCAATCCTTTATATGCCACTGCTATATAGCTCCAGCCACTCCATTCAACCTCCCAGTAACGGCGTCCAGACAGACTCTCTCGACACAGAACCTGCTCATGGTACTGAAATCTCTCTGGATGATCAGGATACGGCTGCTCCTCTTTGACACCGGTCACCATTTTGTTTTCATTTGACAGAATGAGACGTGTGTGTGCTGTGTTTGGGTCCAGTGTGAGATTGCAGGCATCTGAACACAAGATATTACAATCATCTAATATATCACACAAGTATATAGACAGAGACATATCAAAGATAGTTTAAAACTTTCTTAATTGTGTGAGACTTACATTTCCAGAGTCCTGATGTGATCCTAAAATGTTCTCCATGATCCAAACTAGAAAGTGACAAATATATATACCAGTATATTTTTAACTGTTAAGGTTTGATAACTTAAAAAAGTGCCCAAGAAAAAAAAAAAAAAAAGACATATTTAAAGGTGAAGGGTATAATTTCTGTGCCAGTGGTGACACCAAACAAAGTCTTTTGTCTTTATTTACTTATTATCCATTTATACCCCCTTAAAATATTAATGTACCAATGTACTATAAGATAAAAGTTAAATAAAAATTAATTTAAAGTTTTAAAAATGTATAAAGTCACATTTAAAAGTCAGATTTAATACTTAGATGTATGGGAGACTCGGGAGTGTTGTACAGTAACACGGGATAACACTGTCAGTTTAACCAATTGGAAATAAGCTACAGGAGTAAAATCACTATTGTACATAACCATAACCCTCCTGAAATGAAGTTGTAAGTCTCTCTGCAAAAAAATAAAATATTTACATGACAAGGAAATGACTTTTAAAAAAAAAACATTTCACTTCTGGTTTTAATTTACTTTGTGATCATGTTAATGGATGTTAAATGACTGGAACAGATGGGGAAGATGTTTTAATGTATTTCTAATAGGCCCACAAAGATTGCACAAAATAGGTAAATAGAGTGACATTTACCTCAGCTGTGAGAGTAAAAAGGTGCACCATTAGAGAAGTAAACAAGAACATTTGCAGATTCTACACGGCAGAAAATATAAGGATTCTAAAAGGCCACCTCTTAAATTTTATTATTAAATGATAATTTGATTGGGGGTCTCTATTTAAAAAACACTGTTGCACACACATAAATGCATCTTACTTGAGTTTGTCTAGTCTGCAGTTTGGATCCTCCAGTAGATCAGAGAGAAGCTTCACTCCGGAGGGTCCTGGGTGATTGTAGCTCAGATCTAGCTCTCTCAGATGTGAGGGGTTTGACTTCAGAGCTGAGGCCAGATAAAAACAGCCTTCCTCCGTCACCATACAGCCAGATAATCTGTACAGGATGAAATCAAATCTGAGTTTGGTATATCTAATGGCATAAATGACTGCACTGTAAATTTTGCTCAGCACAATAGAGACACTTTGCAACTGTAGTAGCATGAACAAAACATATTATACATATAATAAAAGAAACCAGATTACAATAATCATGTGTTTAATTGCATGTTAATTGAGATAAACATGTTTTGTGTGTTGAATTATTGAATTATTAGCTAACAGAATAAATGCAAATGTTTGGTTTTAGGGATATTTGTTTGTGACATAGTTTTTGTAAATATTTTTTGTACTGTGTTGGGCTGCCACTGGATGTCAATTATAAAATCAGTCTTAGACAATAACTTTCTTAAATAACATCTAACATTTTGTAGTTACTGAACTCAACGTATTCCCATCTCATTCAAAGTAATGCTACCAGCATACTTCAATGGATGCATATACATTTGAAGAATAATAACTAAATACCTTACATAGTGAATGGTGAATACGTTAGAAACATCTAATACAGTACAAGTAACAAAATGTCGAATCACAAGTATTATAAAACAATACTTCATTATCTCCAGTTGGCAGTTTTGGCTCTTCAGTCCATCAGAAAGCAGCTTCACTCCTGAATCCTGCAGGTCATTGTTACTGAGGTCCAGTACTCTCATGGGGCAGTTTGATGACTGTAAAGCTGACGCTACACTTTCACAACATTGATCAATGAGATTACAGCCCGCAAACCTGAAAAACAGAGAAACGGTGAGTTTAACAGCACCATGATAACAGGTTAGTGATAGTCAATTAAGGGATAATCTGTCAGCAGGCCAATATATATATACAGTACCTCTCAAAAGTTTGGATACATAACAATTTGTTTTATGTTTTTGAAAGAAGTCTCTTATGCTCATCAAGGCTGCATTTATTTAATCAAAAATACAGTAAAACAGTAATATTGTGAAATATTATTACAATTTAAAATAATTGTTTTCTATTTTAATAATATTAAAAATGTAATTTATTCCCATGATGGTAAAGATGAATTTTCAGCATTTTAGTGTCACATGATCCTTCAGAAATCATTCTAATATCCTGATTTGCTGCTCAAGAAACATTTATTATTATTATCAATGTTGAAAACAGTTTTTGCTGCTTAATGTTTTTGTGGAAACAATGATACAATTCAAACATTTGTTGTAAGATGAAAAAAAGAAAGAAATTAATACTTTTATTCATCAAGGATGCAATAAATTGTTCAAAAGTGACAGTGAAGACATTTATAGTGTTACTGTAGATTTTTTATGTAATAAATACTTTAATAAATAAATGTAATAAATGGAAATAAATGCTGTTCATTGAACTTCCTTTTCATCAAACAATCAAAAAAATGTATCATGGTTTCTAGAAAAATATTAAGCAGCACAACTGTTTTCAATGTTGATCATGTTTCTTGAGCAGCAAATCATCATATTAGAATGATTTCTGAAGGATCATGTGACACTGAAGACTGGATTATTAATCTGTCATTGAGAAAATAGTGAAGAGGGAGCATCAACCTAACTATACTGGAAATACTGGAAACCCTCAGGAAAAATAAGCCTCATATTTTACAATGGTCGAAAAATGGCATATTATAATACATTTCAGAAAAGGCTAAATTATTTCTGCAGAAAGTCATTGTTTTAGGTTTACATTGATTTAACACCCACAGAGCTTTTTTGCAGTTGTTCACAGCAGCCAACAGTCTCCTTCTGCCTTCCTCTAATGTGTTGTATTTCTTGAGGTCCAACTCATCCAGCACCTCCTCTGACATCTGGAGCATGTAGGCGATTGATGAGCAGTGAGCAGGAGAGAGTTGATCCTCTGAGTGTTTCTCTGACTTTAGAAACTCTTGAATCTCACTGGACAGAGTCTGATCATTCACTTCCAGCAGACAGAGGAACAGATTAATAGATCTGTCAGCTGAGAGACCATGTCCGTCTTTTATTTTGCCTTTGATGTAAATAATAGTTTCCCTGATTGTGTCTGAGCTTATTTGTGTGTGTGTCAGAAGACTCTTTAAGAGTATCTGATTGGATTCCAATAAGATTCCCAACAGGAAACGTAGAAAAAGATCCAGATGTCCATTCTTACTCTTCACAGATTCATCAACAGCACCTTTAAGCAAATTATGCAGTGAATCAAAAGTCTTTACTGCCTCTGCAGTGCAATTTACATAGCAGTAAAACCAATAAAAAGCAGCAAGAAACTCCTGAAAGCTCAGATGTATGAAGCAGTAGATTTTCCTCTGATGAATCACAGATTCCTCCTTAAAGATCTCAGTGCAAATCCCAGAATACACTGAGGCGTCAGTGATGTCTATTCCGCTCTCAATCAGGTCCTCCTCATAGAACATCACATTGCCCTTCATCAGCTGTTTGAAAGCCAACTCAGCAAGTTTCACAATCATGTCTCTGTTGGACTGCAGGAGTTTCTCTGGATCTCTCTCATCATACTTCTGATTCCTCATGTTGATCTGAGTCAGCAAGAAGTGGATGTACATTTCAGTCAGAGTTTGAGGGATTTCGGCACTGCTATATTTTTTCAGGAGGTTTTGAAGCACAGTGGATGAGATCCAGCAGAAGACAGGTATGTGGCACATGATGTGGAGGCTCCTTGATCTTCTAATGTGCGAGATGATTCTGCTGGCTTGATGCTCATCACTGAATCTCTTCCTGAAATATTCCTCCTTCTGAGGCTCATTGAATCCCTGAATTTCTGTCACACGGTTAATGTATTTTGAGGGGATCTGATTGGCTGCTGCTGGTCTGGAGGTGATCCAGATGAGTGCAGAGGGAAGAAGCTCTCCTCTAATGAGGTTTGACATCAACACACCCACTGATGAAGACTCATTCACATCACAAACGTTGTCACTGTCTGAAAACCTCAGTGTAATTCTGCTTTCATCCAGACCATCAAAGATGAACACAACTTTACACTCATAAATCTTTGAGTCCAGATCTTGAAGTTCAGGATGAAAGTCCAGCAGAAGTCTGTGAAGACTGTACTGGTGATCTTTAATCAAGTTCAGCTCTCGAAATGGAAGCACAAACATGAAATCTACATCCTGATTGGCTTTTCCCTCGGCCCAGTCCAGAATGAACTTCTGCACCGAGATGGTTTTTCCAATTCCAGCAATGCCTTTAGTAAGAACAGCCTTTATTTGTTCTTTTCTCTCCTTCTCATATCCTGGTACAGTTTTAAATATGTCATTGCAGATTATTGGAGTGTCTTGGTGTTTCCTGTAACTTTTCTCCATCTGTAAGACCTCATGTTCTTCATTCACGCCTTCACTCTCTCCCTTTATGATGTAGAGCTGTGTGTAGATCCTGTTCAGGAGGGTTTGATTGTGTTCTAGTTTGATTCCCTCAAATAATCTCTCATACTTGTTCTTCATGCTGGTTTTGTGTTTGTCTTTGACTCTCAGTAGAATATTGTTTACTGTTTGATGTGAATCTCGCTGCAGGTGTGCAGTCTCCTCAAACAGTGTGTGTGTCTGCAGTGCTGGTTCTTTGTCTTGCTGGTTCTGTGTCATGGTACTGGACCCTCCCATCTCCTCTTTGTGTGGGTGTAAAACAGGCCGCGTTCTAGATCTTTTTCTGCACTGGGGACAGTCAAAGTTTTCTGATTCACCGGTCTTGTCCCAACAGCGGCTAATACACTGCCTGCAGAAATTGTGCCCACAGGTGATAGACACTGGATTATTTAGAACCTGCTCACATACTCCACATTTGGACTCATCTTGTAAATCACCCCGCTTCACACTGCACGGATACAACATGGGATACAGAATGTTTGAATCATGTGACAGAAAAATTATATAAAGTACAAGAATTGACTCATACTCTATGTAGCTACTACCAGTCTATCGACAATATCATTCACAAGTTTGTAATGGCATTTATCAATTATTCTATTATTATTATGTCTTTAAAACTAAAATGTCTCTCACCTGGGATCAGAGTTATCTGCACTACAGCTGAAGTTATTAGGTGCAAACATAGAGTTGTTGCTTTTCAAAGACACACAGCTGGGTTCTGGAGATGGTGTTCTGTGAACCAGAACAGTTTCCCTCTCCTTTCTATCCTTGTATATATGCTTCATTTTAGAAGCAGTTCCTCTGTCTTCTCCTGCCATAGAGACAGGCTGGGTTATAGTCTCCAAATAAAAAGAGGAAAATCAGCATAATTCATGACAACTCTCTTAGTGGATTATTTTAACCAGCATTTATCGGAATGGGGCATGGAATAAGCTTGATTTTGGCAGATGAGATCTGCTACGCTGCTGAGCAAATACAAGAATTTGTTCAGCTTAGTCAAAATAACAAACAAAAAGGACAGGCTGCTGCAAGAAAATGGTAGAACCCCAGTAGCAGATCTCTACCGGTGGCACTAGGAAGGAGGAGGGATAGACAGAAGTTTTCATAATCGCACAGCAGGGTGGTCGCAGGCTAGGGTATGAGATATTTGGTTATGTGAATTAGGAAGTACTTCTGATTGGCTGATGCTATGGTGTTGGAAGAACCAATCAGTTAGAGTTTCATGCCTGAACTATGTATTAACATAATTAGGAAAATAATCCTATTGTCATGAAACATTAATACATTTCAGTTTTATTATAAAAAGAAAGGCACTTAAATGTAGCAGTTTTGTGAAATGTATATATTATGAGATGTATCATAACAATAATTAGTACAAGAACATTTATGAACACTAAAAGATTTTCCATTAAGTACTCTTCTCTTTTTCCATCATCCTTTTGTCATATGTCCCAATCAATTTAAACTTCATTCAGCTCTGCAGACTAAAGAGCATGTTTCTCCGCTTTCAGCCTTTAAAAAGAGCTAGGGACCTCCATCCAAATTCTTATCCCCATAATAAAAATATAGATTTTCTCTGTAACACTTTCATTAATAACATCAACTAGCATTACCTCATTATATAACACTTTCAAGATCATTAGTTAATTTTGAATAGTTAAAAATACCATGATGATTAAAGTAGACAATTGACCCTTTTCACATTTATGGGTTTCTCAGAAGCGGAAGTCATCATAGTTGGGTAAACTTAATGGTACATTATTACATTTTTATTTGTATTTATTTTTGTGTGTGTGTTTCCATTTGCTCAAATAGCAAAGGAAAAACAACACAAGAGTGTTTTCACAACTTCAAAAAGAGGAAAAAATAGAGAGATTGATAACAGCAGTCAGAAGAGAGAAAGATGTCGATTTTACTGTCACTCCCACAGCCGCTTTATTAGAAACACCCTTGCAGCATTAGTTAACTTGTTTTTTTGTAATTTGATGCAAAGGTAATATAATACAAAGTATAGTGTTATAAATGTAAATCATCAGTTTGTGAAAAGGGTCTATTATCAAATACACCATGCTCATCGTCAGCGCCCTCTGCTGTGAGATTGTGTCACTGCGCTGATTTTACCTGAGGCCACATCTGCTTCCGGGTTTGCAAGTATGTTGAAAACGCATAAATGCATTTCTTTAAAGAAAAATTCACACAATCTTGATAACAAAATGTTTAAGTAAAACTTTGTGAAGAACATAATACTAAAAGTCAGTAAAATAATCATTTAGCAGCACGCAGAAGGATCCGGTTTCAAATACTGCATAATGTAAACAACACAGGCACATGATAGGCTATAGTGATACACCTAAATATTTATAGTTCATAATAAATCCAAAATCGTGTAACAAATAACACGCCTTTAACCTACTGTGCAAACTATCCCGATTGACACTTGTGAATCTTGCTTTTTCAACTTCCGCCCTTTTCAGTGATAAACAGCGTTTTACTTTCTGTTGATGTGTTAGGCTACTTTTGTTTTCTAAGACAGTAGCACCTCCTCCTTTTTTCAGGGAAGGAAGATCAGGGGCATGTTCAAGCTCAAACCGGTGCGCAACGTTTTGCTACGGCTTCAACATGCAACAATCAGCATCAACATGCATATAAACCACGCAGCATTAAAGAAACAGCTCTTAAATGTAATTAACATCAAAATAAATTCACAAGAGCAAGTATATTGTTTGCACATGTTTATTTACATTAATGGCAAAATAACTTAAATAATTAAGAGCACAAGTATAGATCTGGAACTTCTTTAAGTCTGTCTAAATATCATTTAGTAATTGCAATGTCTTCTGGTCCATATCCTTTCCTTAGGAAGGTGTGCTAGACACTGATTAATGTAACATAAAAATACTATACTTTGCTATTATTTTGCTATTGTATTGTGGAGTGATACTTTCATAAACTTTCATAAACATAAAGGCAAATGTTGGATCACAATAATTAGGAACCACAGTTTCCACAAATCCCTTCACTCGATTTGGATGATCTCTTTTATTCTGGACGGCAAGGGCAGTGACTGTAACATCGAGCGTATTTTGCAGTATTAAACACGTATTTAAACACCGATTTCATCAGGCTCCGAAAATTCTTCAGAAAGAACACAAAGAACGGCCTTCTCGGCTGCCATAGTTGAAACTCTTGCATCATCACAGGGTGTTCAACGCACCACCGTTTCCATTTAAAAAAAGTTTTGCAGTGTTTTGTCAGGGCTGAACGCAGCCCAGAATCAAAATATATCCATGCGAAACAAACAGGAACAGTGCAACAAGTGTTGGCTCGACATTTGATATTTGATTTGTTTGATATTCGGCCTCGAAAAAGTTCAAATGATCATTAACGGTTTATCATAATGGAAAAAACACATTTTATTTTGTGGATGTAATCATGTTTTTCAGCACTTGTTCTGAATGTGTTTACAGTCACTGGTGCAAGATAGGGACCGTCTTCAAAATACAAAATTAAGAGAGAGAAATGACTACGTAAAAAAATAAAAATAAATAAAAAAATTATTGTAAGCTTAAAGGGAGCGACATTTGACTGCTGTATTACTTTATTGCTGAGGTAAAATTTAGTTAAAGCAGGGGTCGGGAATCTTTTTGGACCAAAGGGCCAATTTTTCATTTTATGTTAATGCATTTTTCCGAAAGAGCCAAAGTAAAAATAATATAGTCTAATATTATTTAAAAAAAATGCTTTTTCCAATAACATTTTAATAATAGTAACTTTATCAGGTCTATATAGAACTAAAATGCAACACAAATATGCAACAAACAGTAAATAACAAGTTTCAACAGCCTATACAGTTAATTGTGCAGGGCTTTCACTGTAACACTGCATTCGGCGTTAACGCTTCTCATTTACTTTGAATGGGTGACGTCATGCGTTGCCGAACAGAATTGTGGGTTCCGTCGCATTGCTTCACTCGCGGCAGAAGTTGAAGATTTCTCAACTTTTCAAGCGCCAACGCAGGTGTCAGCCAATCAGATCACAGGCGCTAGCCAATCGCGTTCATGCAACACCGGAAAGTAATGTGATTGGCTGTTGTACTATGACGGTCAGCGTCAACGCTTGACGGAGGGCGTGTCTGAAGCTTGTGTTGACACGACTGTGATAGTGATAACAGCCAATCACATTACTTTCTGGCGTTGCTAGCGACTGCTCTAGGGTGTTTGCATAAGCAATCTGATTGGCTGATGCCTGTGTTGGCGCTTGAAAAGTTGAGAAATCTTCAACTTCTACCACAAGCAACGCGAGTGAAGCGACGCGATGGAACCCACAATTCAGTTCGGCAACGCATGATGCCACAGAAACATCCTGTCAGTAGTGGATTCAGTTTTTCTTATAATATCAAGCACGTCCTGCTCTTTACTTTCTCATTCATTCATGTTTCTTTATTATAAAAGAGAAAGTAACCGGTAATTTTTTTTTCCGAAATGTCTCTTGGCACAGCAGAGCACCAGTTTCAATAAAAGGATATGTTTCAGTCCAGTCACTATTTTACATACTTTTAAATTTTAGCTGCTGTTAAAAAAAACTTTCTTTTCGCTGTCACCACAAACAAGTTGCGTAGCCTCTTGAATCTGAGTACAGCAGCTCTTGGTTACCATAAAAAACGTAAGTGGTTTGACGTTGATTTCTGTCGTGACACTCGCGTACAGCAATGAACGCGCACTTTAGCCTGTGCGACTTGAAATATATTATTATTATCATCAACATTTCATCAACTTCGGTATGCTCTACAACAAAGGAATTGTTGATCTCTAATGGTATCAAATTTTTTATTCAGGGTGAGAGACCAGGCGCCACATGATTTTTGTCAAAGAGCCAGGTATGGCTTGCGAGCCATAGGTTACCGACCACTGAGTTAAAGGGATAGTTCACCAAAAATGAAAATTTTGTCATCATTTACTCACCCTCATGTTGTTCCAAACCTGTATGAATTTCTTTCTTCTGCTGAACACAAAGTAAGATATTTTGAAGAATGTCGGTAACCAAACAGTTGATGGGCCCCATTGACTTCCATCGTATGAAAGAAAAAAAAAAAAATACTATGGAATTTAATAGGGCCCATCAACTGTTTGGTTACCGACATTCTTTAAAAGCTCAGCAGAAATATATTTTTTCCAACCATAGTCAAGATTAGAATTTTCCTTTAACTTGCTTCACTGATCTGCGGTCAGAGGCACTCCAAATCGTTTTGACTAATCCTAACAAAACGTTACGATGTAGACAAGGAACTGCACCCACATCAGTCCATGACCCACGTCGAAAAGAGAGCTGATGGAAACGAACACAGTCAGAAACACTAATCGAAAGCGATTTCACAAACATGCTAATGGACAAAGCCACTTGCATTATAGTGTACAATAAGCACTTTGCTTTAGCAAAGGAGGACTAAATCCATTAGACTAAATGGGCCAGCATCTTCCCTTCAGCTAGTAGCAATGCCGTAGCCCAACACGATCGGCACAATCAGCAAACAATCGCAGAAATCTACTTAACGGACCACTTAATCCCCTTCTCAGATCTTTCCCAGCTTCTGTTATCATGAACAGCGAACTAAGGAAATACAAAAAAAGGACAAGACTTTTCCACAGGGCACCATCATCTGCATATAAAGATTTACCAATTCCTTGTCCAGTCATTGAAAATATATCATTTATCATTATATTAAATAATATTGTGCTACACACACTACCTTGTGAGTCTCATTATCCGTTGAATAAACTTGTTTCTGACCCTTACTGTACGGTCCTATTAAGCAAAAAGTCCATTATCCAGTTATACATTTTTCCTTTAATTCCCATGATCTTATCTAAATTAATTAAAAGTCCCTCTTTCCAAAGCATATCATAAGCCTTTTCCACATCAAAGAACGCACCTATTAACACCTCCTTATTCACTATTGCCTCACTAATTTCAGATTCTAGACATGTAATTAAATCTAAATTAAATTTGGCCTATATTACGCCCTTTTCTAAAGCCACTCTGATGTCAGCATAGTAGGTTTTTCTTTTTCATAACATAGTTTAATCGGGTTATTATCATTCTCTCCATCACTTTGCATAAATTAGATGTTAAAGCAATTGGTCTATAATTTGATGCTATTAGTGATACTTTCCAGGCTTTGCAATTGGAGTTATCACTCCATGTTTATTTATTAGGCTTTTTTCTTTTCTTTTTTCTTAAACTGCATTTGTGAGTTGATACAACAGTTCAGCTGGAGTTTTGGCATCTTTGCATAAAGTGAATATCTACAGATGTTGATTCAACAAATTAAGGCTTCACTTCTATGCTTCAGGCTACAAATGGCCATTAGTGGGCTGACAGGAAGTTTGACTAACTGGAACAGCTGGCTTTCATCAGATGGACTTTTTTTCTGGCTATACATTATTTGGTGATAGTGGCTTGTCTTCTGGGACTTTTGGAGGCTGGACTGCAAAGAAGTATAAAAGTGCAAAGACTGTGTCAGTGTTTCAACAGTGTTTTCAAGCTCACAAACACAGTCAAAAGATTGTAATAGTGAAATTCTGTTCTTAGGAATATCTCTCTGCGAAAGGATATCAAATTCTGTCCTGGTACAAGGTAAGGTCAGTCTTTTATACAGTGGTTGATTTCGACATCTTTAAGTCATTGGCAAATGGTACATGACAGCATTGCAATTTATGTTTTTAATGAATAAAAAAAATAAAAATAAAAAAACATTACAGTTTAGAGTGATCTGTAATCAGAGGTGACTGTGTCCAAGTTATGTATTTTAGAAATGTACATAAACATATCACGTAGTTAGCTAACAATGTATTAATTTAAGGCAGAAACAATGAGCTCACTAAATTAATATATTAACAAATGAATAGGATATATAGAAAAATGTAGCATTGTTTAGCATTCGTGCATGTTGATTCAGACTTGCGTCATCTGAAGTCCTCGCAGGATTTGGAGTCTCTTTTTTTTTTTTTTTTTTTGATGTACTCACTAGTTACTTTAGGATGGGCATCCCAAGATAAAACAGAAAAGCAAATGGAAAATAATTAGCGTAGCTGCTGTTCATGATCTGGGATAGTGAGTCTGAGCACCGAACATTATCAGGAAGGCTATTCTAGAGTTTAGGACTCATATGTGAAAACGCTCTTCCTCCTTTAGTGGACTTAGATATCCTAGGTACAACCAGAAGTCCAGAGTTTTGTGATCTTAAAGAGTGTGATGAATTGTAGGGCGATAGAAGATCAATGAAATACACAGTAGCTAAATTATTTAGGGCCTTATAGTAGCAATAGCAGTAGCAGTAGCAATACTTTATAATTGATACAAAGCTTAATAGGTAACCAGATGATAAAATTGGTGTTATATGATCATAATTTCTTGACCTAGTAGGAACTCTAGCAGCTGCATTTCGGACAAATTGTAGCTTGTTTATTGAGGATGCAGGACAACTAGTCTAGAGGTCATGGATGCATTATCTGCATCAGAAACAGATAACATGATCCTTAGCTTAGCAATGTTTCTGAAGTGGAAGAAGGATGTTTTTGTAACATATGAAATATGATTTTCGAAAGACAAGTTGCTGTCTAATATAACACCCAGGTCTTTAACTGTAGAGGATGAAGTCACAGATTCTGTATACAGATTTTTGGTCCAATAAGTAATACCTCAGTCTTATCTGAATTTAATAGAAGAAAATTACAGATCATCCAATATTTTATATCTGTAACACACTCTGTCAACTTGGATAATTTAGAGATTTCATATGGTTGTGATGAAATGTATATCTGAGTATCACTGGCATAACAGTGGAAACTAATTTAATGTTTTTCTCATAATATTACAGAGCAGCAGCATATTATATTGAAAACTGTAGAGGGCCTAACACAGATCCTTGGGGCACTCCATAATTTATTGGTTATCTTAGATTTTTTGTTTAAATAGACAAAATGGTAATGGTCTGATAGGTACGATCTAAACCACCTTAATGCCTGTCCCTGAATACCAGTGTAATTCAGTAGCCACTCTAAGAGTATTTTATGATCTATAGTGTCAAACGCAGCACTGAGATCAAGTAAAACGAGTATTGAGATACTTCTAGCTTCTGACCAAGGCTGTAAGTCATTTATTTATTTATTAAGTTATTTTTTAGTGCGCGCAGTTTCAGACATTGTACCTGTAACAGTTCCAGGCAAGTGTGTAGCCATTTTTGCAATGGTCGGGGTTTTAGCGATTCCGATTCTGCTTATCGAATCCGGTTCTTATCAATTCTCGGTTCCGATTCTAATATTTGTTTATGGAGAGAAAAAAAGAGCAAATACTTCAAGAATACTTATTTTTACCTTTTATTCTTGCCACATTTACGCTATAACCAGTAGGCTGTAACTGTTAACTGTGACAGTTCGTCTAATAATGAAATAAATAACACTTTCAATAAGGAATGATCAGGAGCAATTACAAACCAAAACTATTTAGGTATAACACAAAAATACAACATAAAATATATAACAGGCACTTGCTATTGGAGGCAGTAACCTAAGAGAGATTAAAATGCAAAGTCAGTAATATTGAATACATTCGTACTTCACTAGGTGGATTAATATTATTAAATTGTAAAGAAATTAAATATCCATCTTTGTCGAAAGAATTCCCAGCGCAGTTCACTCTCAGCCAATAAGAGTCCAAGTAGCATTTTCATGGATCAGTGGTCTCTTCTGATTGGTTGATAACTTTTGACAGCGTTTAATACAGAAGCAAATTAATTTCTGCAAGAGCATGGAGAGATTCGCGAACGCACAGGACACAGTTTGAACGCGCACACGCAATATCTGAGCGAGAGGAGAGGCGGTTCATAAGAGAGCACTGTATATTTGAGAGCGCCCGTCCAGTTTTGTGCAAGAGCAAAGGAAATCCGCGCGCGAGCGGACAGATTTGCGCAGTTCATGGTTGCATAGCAACGACAGACACCACGGGAGAGCAAGCGCTTTGGAAAGGAGGAGAAAGCGGCCGCGCTTTCCACGCGTTTTTAGACGCGACGTGAGAACAGCCCATTTAACACGATGCATTCCTTCAGATTAATGCAGTGTTGAAGCAAAAGTCAGTGCCGATTGTAATGAACCACGCACGTGCGTGATGAGATAAGGTCTTTGTTGCAGGTCCTAGCAGATAGATAAAACTGTAAAATGCATATTTAACTGTAAAACTGTAAAAAAAGAAAGAAAAAAAAGTCAGGAATCGACAACCAGAATCGCGCATCGTATCGAATCCCCGGTTCTTTGAAATTTGGAACCGGTTCTCGGTACCCGACCCTAATGATATACAGTACTGGTCAAAAGTTCAGAAACATTAAGGTTTTTTAATGTATTTAATGAAAGTACTCTCTTAATCTCACCAAGGCTGCAAAAATAAATAGAAAAAAACAGTAATACTGTGAAATATTACTACAATTTAAATTAACTGGTTTCTGTTGTAATATATTTTAAAATGTAATTTATACCTGTGATTCAAAGCTGAATTTTCAGCATCATTTCTCCAATCTTCAGTATCGCATGATCCTTCAGAAATCATTCTAATATGCTGATTTACTGCTCAAGAAACATTTCTTCTTATTATTAATGTTAAACACAGTTGTTCTGCTTAATATTTTCATGGAAACTCTGATTTTATTTTTAGGATTTGCTAAAAAAAACAAAAACAAAAAAAACAGCATTTATTTGAAATGGAAATCTTTTGTAAAAAACAAACTTTGAAACCTATTTCAAAGTTTGCATTCTCAGGTCACCAAAACGCCGTTGTTGTGTTAATGAACGGGAAAACGCATTAAAAGT
The DNA here is from genome assembly GCA_037101425.1 of Elopichthys bambusa. Lineage (NCBI taxonomy): Eukaryota > Metazoa > Chordata > Actinopteri > Cypriniformes > Xenocyprididae > Elopichthys > Elopichthys bambusa. The sequence continues at coordinate 23,697,069 of CM074453.1, forward strand.
TTTCTGTTTTCAGTTGGATACGGTAAGTGGCCCCTAAGTTAATAACTAATGATTTTTACAACGGTAATGAATCAATCAAAAACTTACTTAAGCTGGACAATGACTTTCTTCTAGCGCTATATAAATGAAGGTGACTTGACTTAATAAATATATTGATATTGAACTAATACTAAACCTAAACTGTGTAAGCTAACACATATATAATCACACTTTGCATGTTGCTTGCACAAGGTTTACAAAAAAAAAAAAAAAGTAATCTGGTAACAATTAAATCATATCAGCCAGAAATCTGTATGGCCTCAGTTCATATAAAGTTGTGAAAGATTTTCCAGATGTTGATGTTTAAATAGAAGCATTCCTTATGAAGAAATTTGTTTGATGCCAAATTTGCGCCACTATTATACTCAGGACTTTGTATGCTTCTCTTCTCTGTGTTTTAATATATCTTTTTCATACACAATTTGTATTGCATTTTATACTTTGTGCTGTTGTATGTGTATTTGTATGAGTGTTCGTGTTTTATTAAAACAATTTTTAACTACTGTATGTTCTACTTAATAATTCATTTTTTGATATTTTAGTGATTTCACCACATTACTTCATTACGAAGGTCATTATATACATCTAAAATCATTTCAAGAACCGTTACTGACCTCCCACCAGCCCTGCTGAGCAGCTGTTGTACAGTCACTGCAGATACTGGCTGCTACTTCCATCCAGATGGATTCTACATTTTGTAATGGCTTGTTCAGAATTTCATACTACTACCATACTGTACTTCTTCCTGCAGTATAGCCTACAGTTTTTAAGTGTACTGGGTACATGACGCATAGCAAGTTTTATGTATGTACACTACACACACATAATTAATATTAATATTAAAATATTATTGCAAATAATTTGAGTAAATGGTTACAACTGCGAATGTAACAGTATGAGTGAGTTACTGTAGGCCTACTATTCACCAAGCGCATTTTTTTTTTTTTTTCTGAAAATATGTTTCAGTGGAATCATGTGTGATTTGGTTATGGTGTTCCTCTCAACAAAAAGTGCTGTTTTCTTTTTCTGTTTTTCTTTCTGTTTTCCTGAGTCTGCAGATGGAGAGGTCCTGCATTCCAGTGAAGCTGTTATGGCCCAGCAGTGAAGATCACATTCAAGTAAGGAATAACTGACTTCGAGCCGTTTAATTATTAGAAAATAATGCACACCTGAGGTGGTAATGCGGCCACGGTGCAAAGTTATTTTCTAATAATTCAGTGGCCTGGAGTCAATTATTTAGCTTATACTATGATTATAACACCTCAAGACACTGTTCAGATGTTGCATTTCAAGACATTTGTCAGGCTTTTTTCCTTAAAACACTGTGGGATTAATTTCTTACCAATCTCATCCCAAGCCTCTGTTGCTAATTCCAAATGTCATTTTAGAGCTAGTAACAGATGCTTGAGAACATTGATAGCTGACTAATACAGTTAATGCTGTAGTTGTGTGAGTGTGTGTGTGTGTGAGAGAGAGAGAGAGAGAGAGAAGATATGTGAACTAACGGCACTGTTATTACCTCGCTGGTGAGAAATGTCAAGTAGCTTTTAAGTTGCTAAACTATTTTACTGATTAACTCCTCAGAGCACCGCTGACAACACGTTTCTGTGAAAGTGTGTATGTGTGTGCTTCTGAGTGAGAGAGAAAGAGAGTATGACCTTTCAGGATATAATAAATCGTATTTTGTGGCAAAAACCATGACAATAATTTGTCGTTTTTATCCTGTTATTTACTATATTTATTTGCTTGGTCAGTGTCGTTGTGGGTTTTGTTTCTTTTGCTGTTGTAGGCTGTAAGGACCTAACTGAAACCATTTGGCGAAGTGATATGGAACTGTAATGCGGTCATGACCTGCCTAGAACTACTTTAGCCGTTTCCCTGAAAATAATTGCACACCTTAGAACGTTCGTCAACCAATCAGATTCGAGCATTCAACAGCCCCCCTAGTATAGGTCTTATGTAGCTCCGCCCTTTTCTCGTTGTCTTTTGACTTCCGGTTTGAATTTCCACAGCGATCTTACGTATTTATGAATGAACTGCTCGTTTTAAAATCTTCCCGGTCTACTGACATTTGTTAAGATATCTGCTTTAAACATAACAATGCTCGTGATAACTTTCATTAACTGTACAACAGGTAAATCCACTTCACCAGCTAATTATTCTTCAACAGTGATGCCATAGAAATATACAGGGCTACCGCAAAAACGGAAGTTCAAAGACAATATTCTAAAGATGGCGGCGCGCTTGTTTCTTTGGTAAATAAGGTCTATAAACAGTAACAGCTGACAAGAGACTTAGGTTTAAGTCTTTTTGTACTTTGAATGAAGCCCATCTCAATAAATATAAGAAAGAAAGAAGCACATGCAGCTGAGAACCATTTTCTAATATTGTTATTCATAAATGAATTCCACATGAACCCTGCCTATGAAATAAGGCCTACCACAGGTTTAAAGTAAGCGAACTGTAAATGTTTGATGTAAAATTTTGTTGTAGAGCAAAAATGCTTGTGCTGTACGTGTTTTTAACTACAGTAGCTCAGTGATGAAGTTTAACCCTTGTTAGCAATGCCTCAGGTTAATAGCCTACTATTAAAGGGATAGTTAACACAAAAATGAAAATGTTATCATTTACTCAACCTCAAATTGTTCCAAACCTGTATGAGTTTCTTTTGGTATAACTAGACAGTTGATGGTAGCCATTGACTTCCATAGTATTGTTTCCCCTACTTGTCTGGTTACTAACATTCTTCAAAATATCTTCTTTTGTGTTCAACAGAAGAAAGAAACTTATACAGGTTTGGAACAATTTAAGGGTTGAGTAAGTAATGACAAAATGTTCATTTTTGGGTGAAATATCCCTTTAATAGATGCTTTTAGCAAAAGTATGCATATAACATCTAATAGATTTTCACGTCACGTATATCAGTTATTTTAATCTATCGTTATATCATATCAATTTATTATTTATATTAGTTTATCCCAAGTTTTATCACATTTTTGCATAGCTTTACTTACATTTTACCACAAGGTGGCGCGAAAATGCTGATTAAAAAGGCCTTCAATCGTGTTCATGTGTTGCAAAATGTAAGACCATTTAAGAGCACATAGATTCCATTTATTTTCACTCAGCATTATGAAATTATACATAAAACTTAACTGATATATATAAAATATTCTTAATCTTGATGTTTTGTCAGTAGCATTGAATACAGGTAAAAAGAAGATACAGAAATTAGATTAAGATAACAAAGAGTAACACATGTACAACAAACATATTTTAATGGTAAAAAATATGCACAATTTATTTAAAACAAAATATTTTTTAATGTATTGATTTTTTTTAAATTATTTGTAATGTATGCAATTTCTATATCTCTGAAACAGCCTAGGTGTTTTTTTTTTTGTTTTGTTTTTTTACTTTGTAAGCAGGAAAAGAAGTCAGGATGTTATTGAAAGTAAATGAAACACCCTGCTGTTTTTGTTTGTTGACAATAGTAAGGTTTTGGAGAGTAAGGTTTTGGAGAGACAGGGCTCTGTTGAAGTTAGGCAAAACAGTCAAAATGTAGAAATTATGAAACCTAACATTTTTAGACTAGCACAACAAATTAAATAAAGAAAAAATAAGATTTCATATTTTAAGTAAGATTTCATATTTTTATGGTGCTGATTTAAAGGGGTCATGAATTTAACTTTTACTTGAGCGTTGATGTATAAGAGGTCATTGTACTATAAGAATATCCTGTAATTTTCAGAACTGAAAACGTACTTGTTAGTCCAATAAAAGCTTTTATTGACACCAGGCCCAGCGAACGATTGGTCCTAGAATTGGTCCTGTCATATAGGCCTAGGTGAAACACTGCCTCCGCAGAAGAAATCAATGCCTACTTCATTATTGCAATGTTAGCCCCGCCCACTGACATGTTAGTGAGATGACTAGCACTGTAAACCCTAATAAGTTGAGACTACTCAAATGATTTGAGGAAAGTGATTCCCTCAATTGAGTAATGACAACTCAATTTAATCAAGTTGGCCTAATGTGGCCTTTTCATTTAATTAACTTAAATGTTTAAGTACAGATAACTTAAAAGGCAAAGACTAAATTTAAACTTATATTTTGTTTACTTTTAAATAAATTATATTTATATTATTATTAAATAATTTATAAATAATCAAAACAAGTTTTTTCCACATCAAAAGCTTTATTAGGGTTTTACTAGATAGCTAAACTTCTATGTCTACTGACTTAACATCATATAATTTAATCAATGAAAAATACAATGAAAAAGTAAAATAAATAAATGAATCAACTGATTTAAAATTTCTTTATCAGACATTTAATGTGAAATTGACCATATCAGAACAATTAAAAGCATAGTGTAATGAACAACAACAGCCCCTCGGTTGTCCTCAGTGTGAATATATAGATCACATCATACAGTCACTTTTGGAAAGGGTTTAAAATATGCTGGAAAAAACAAAAACAACAACAAACAAAAAAATTTATAAGGACCTGGAGGATTTTTCTGAAGAACAGTGTACAGTTTAACTACTCAAGATATAAAAGTGACGCATGAACAATTATTACAAAACAAAAAAAAAACAAAAAAACAAAACAATTGTTGATCATCTAGGTAACAGTATTAAGAATGAAAAAAAAATGAACCTTTTAATTTCCTTTTTCCTTTTTTTTTTTATTTTTTTTTTTTTTTTACTAAATGTAAACATATATTAAGTGAAATAGCTCCATCAGGGCAGTACTAAAAAACAACTCGCTCTTATTTTGTTTAAGATTTTTCAGATTCTGCAATGTGATGTATGTGTGTGTGATACAGTCAGTACAGCAGGATAATGTCAGTGAGATATCAATACCCCTATCATCCTCTACCATGTCCTTTCTCATCCTGTAGAAACTGCCACTGGTGGTCCCCATTGCCACAGTCCTTTAGATGAAAGGACCCTTTGACCAAAAAATAAAATTAAAACACATTTTCTCTAAATACATTGTACAGTTCTCATTGTTTAAGCACAGAACAGAATGATGCAACATGACATATGATATAATAAAAATTTAATGATAATACAAAGCAATTTTGTTAGTTGGACAGCAACAAGAATGTAAAAAGTCAAAGCAAGTAAAAGCAAGCTTTCTTGCCAGTTCAGTAACTGAATAAAATACAAGATAACTTAGGTAACTGAGGGGTATTCAGACTCTTTCTGTTACCTGATTGATGACTTTGAAGAGTAACAGTATTTGAGAAGAATGGCAGCATTTACCACCTGGCCTAAAAACAGTCATATATACAGTAAACATCACAATAAAACAAAGTAACGTTACATTTAAACAAACAACGGGAGTGAAATTTACACTGCACTTGAACAAATATGATATATTTCATATGTATTCTGTATTTGAAGCTTCTGAGGACAGTTGAGTGTCTGCTGATTTATCAAAGAGGAATATGTTAACAACTCAAGCACACTAGCAAGGCTAACGTTAATTAATAAACGCTTAATATTTAACTAGCTAACTTATTATAAATGTATGTATCGGTTGCTAAGTACCAGAGCAGTTTACCAAAATAGCTAAGATAGCTAGACTAATTTTACAACATAAACACACTCAAAAATCTAAACAACACTTAATCTTATGTTTTGGTAAATACTTTGCCAAATTTGCACTTACCTTCGTCTGATATAAACGTCTGAAAATGCAGGACTCTTGTCAGCACGCAATAACTGAGGCCAGCGGGCTAGAAAATACTGTTCAGAGAAAAATGATATAACATTGAAAAACTCGACGTTGTGTTATGGTAAACCGGTTATATACAATGATTTTATGAATTCACACTTACCTTCGTCTAAATCGTGTAAATCTCTCGGATGTCAGCGCGCGCAAAATTTGAATGCAGCCGGAGCGGGAATAAACGGCTCGAAACAACGTCGGGCTAGAAAATACAGTTTGGGGAAAAAAAGATGCAACATTGAACAAATGTTGTTATAGCAAACATATTATTTAAAATAGTTTTATGGGGGGGAATCGTGTGATTCAGCTCCAAATGCAAGGCTTGAAATGTCCGTGCGATATATTTCTGTGTTCATTTCCCCATTTTTATTTATTTATTCATTTATTTATTTATTTATTTTTTAACTCTTTTCATGCAGTGCCTCTGGCCTGCTGTGTCAGCAAATTCAGACGACCAAAAAATTACCGCCTTGCCTTGTGTTTAATCAGCTAGGTTGTCAAGGCAGAATTTCAAGCATGACCAATCATATTAAACAGAGACAAAGAAAATAATTTAAATAAAATGAAATTTTGAGTTGACAACACTTAAAATATTAATTTGAAAGAATTTTGCTGGCAAATGAGTACATCAAACACACCTGTTTAAGTTTTGGTGCCAAAACTTGGGATTTTAAGTAATGTTAAGTTATGACAACTTGATATCTTTATTAAGGACAACATTGGGGTTTACAGTGAGGAGAGGAGAGAAATACAGGACTAAAAATAACAATACCTTTTAAAGGATCCTAATGCTTTATCAGTGACTCGCGCCAAAACTCCCATTTTATTCAACGAATCTCTTCGTTACAATGCATTTGCACTTAGTTCTGATAAAAGCATTCGTTAGTGTGCAGAAATTGAGTTGCAATGATGAGATCTCTGCTTCAGTGTTCATCACTGCAACCTTTCATGCCACGATCTAAATATAACGCCATAGATTTAAATGTAATGCTATAATCAACACTTTTCATGATTAGTTAACCTTGAGAACTGTAATAGTAAAAATGTGCTAAAAGTTTTAGAGAGAGTAATACTTAGCTATTTCAGATGGAAAGATTTTAACCAATCACAGAGGTTGGCGTTTACACTGAAGTCTCACAGCAGACACTCTCCTTAAAACAGAGCATTCAAATAAGAGGACTAAAATCAGGGTAGGAAAAAATGCATTTTATTAAATTATGACAATTTTGATGTAAAAAAGCATACTAACATTATAAGTGCTCCCCAGGAAACATTATAAAACAATAAAACAACACAGTTCATGACCCCTTTAAAGCTGTGAAAGCTGGAAAAAAGAAAAAGAAAAAAAAAGTTGTGTGTACATGCAACTCTGTCTCTTTTCACTTTTAAACTGAGAAGCAATTTATTGCAGATCATCGGATGTGCAGGTAAATCATTGATGACACCAGCTTATGACCGAAGTCACTTTACCAGATGTAGGTGTGGGGAAAATAAATGTTTGTTCTGCAGCAGGTGTGTCTGAGCCAGGTGTTTTCTTAGAGGATTGGTAAGTAGAGGAGATGGGTAAAAGAGTGGTTGGAGCCGGAGAGGACGGCGTAACAGAGCTTCCGTTCTCATGGTGAGGCGTTATTTGCGACATACACGCGCGCGCACACCCAGCATCCGTCAACAGCCTGATGATGTCGTTTCGGAATCGGACGCCAACCAGCGCATAAAGCAGAGGGTTCAGGCAGCACCTCACGTAAGCCAGATTGCGTGTCACGTTTTCCTGGAGGTGGAACCTGGTCCACTCGTCGCAGAGTTTCGGTGTGGGTGTGAATATTTTAATCAGCAGCACCACAGTGTAAGGTAGCTGGAAAAACAAGAAAAGAACCACCAGCAACGCCATCAAACGCAGGGTCCTCTGTCTACGCCAGCATTTGCCACCGGCACGGATCAGCACGCGTCCGATCGCACCGTAACACAACACCATCGCCACGCATGGGATGCAGAACCCTGCGATCTTCGCCATCTGGGCCCATAGCTTCCATTTACTCACTTCATCGCCCCAAACTTTTATATCGCACAAGAGGAAGTTTGAACCCATGTTGTTGTCTATGGAGCTGAAGCGCAGATCTGGCAGGCTCAGGATGATAGAGGTTGCTGCGACGGCAAATGCAGAAAGCATGCTGTAAAACAGCGTCCCAGAACTCCTCTTCCGCACAGCCCTGGTGCAAACCACCACCAAATAGCGATCGACACTTATGCACGCCAACAACAGCAGACCGCTGTAGGTGTTGATGGCGTGCATGCCCCGATTTAGTTTGCACAGCGCCTCTCCGAACACCCAGCTGCCAATCAGCGTCTCTCCCGTCTGTAGCGGAAGAGTCAGCAGAAGCAGCATGTCAGACAGAGCAAGGTAGAAGAGGAAGACATCGGTCATGCAGCGTAGACGCAGACGGCGGTACAGTGAGAAGGTGGCAATGACCAGCCCGTTCCCAATTACACCCAAGATAAAGACGATGAGGCAGACGGTGGTCCGGACAGCAGTAATGGTCAGCTCCTGCTCTCTGCTGGCTTCACAGAGCTCTGCAACGTTAGTGACGTTGGCTTCAAAATCAGTATAATTGGACTCATAATCAAAAGTTGTAAACTCTGTAGTTGAATCAAAGCTCTCCATACCTGTAAGCAGAAACAGTTCATCAGGTGTGCTAATTGTGTGCAAGGTGAACCCTATAAAGCCTACTATCATACATGATACATGAATTTCTAAGGCTTTTGAATGATCAACATGATCAAAACTTTGCTAAAAAAAAAAACACTTTTTTTTTTCTATATTTTTTTTAGTAAGTAAAATGCATTTTAGCGTAATTCCAAATATATCCACATTTTTGCTTGTTTATAAAGGTAATGTAAGAGTAACTTTTATATTATTAGTTCAAGTTCAAGAAATGGAAGAAATATTAGTTCAAGATGAACATTTAATGGATTAAAGTAACTTAGATTTACTTGATTATCCATCACTGATCAATAATCATATCCTTTTCTCTCTCTCTCTCTCTCTCTCTTTTTTATTTTTTTAAATCATGTTAATATGTATCAA